>JAOBRC010373903.1:0-12614 GCA_027575255.1 Scolionema suvaense
TGCCACTAGGAGGGTTGGCGGGAATTGCCAGAGTGCACTAGTCTCTCTCTCGTTCTGCTTCTAATCCGTCGGTGTCGGCGTAGAGTGCTAGATGCAAGTGTTGGTTAGATTCGGAGAGACTTTTCTAGTCTAATATGCTCGTAGCACAGAGATGCTGTTCATTTGGACCAAGCTTTGAAGATATTGGAAGCAGATTCCAAGCTTTCTGAAACCTTTGAAGATGGTGGTTGTCATAGGAACTCGCAAAATTGTAGCAGGTGCACTGGTAAGAGAATTTGGTCACTGCAAAGAAATGATAGAACTATATTGCTTGGAAGACTCCTATAAATTGAGGTCTGTGAATCTTCCTCCGTTCGTCCACAACCAACACATTTTCTCGGACACTGCTCCGTGAGTTTTTTCTGATAATTTTGTAGGAAGGTCGAAATCAATAATCAAAACAAAGTGATAAAGCCGCTCTTTAAACAAAAACTTGGCTTGGCATGCAGGTGTCTATTGACACTCGAAAATAGCCGTTTTCAGATTGTTTTTGAAATCTCAAGATCCGTTCATTACCGTTTTGTATGACCAGAAATGGCCGAAAAAGGTCATTTTGCAGGTTTTTTCCTATAATTTAGAGAACACTTCATTACTTTTTAGTAGATTTTGGTGTCAATCTTTAGGGCGACACTACATATGTTATGATTTATGTCTTGTATCTGGAGAAGGTCTTATTCGGCTCACACGTGGCAATTAATGTTCGAAAATTACTGTTTTCAGGGTTTTCGCAAAATTATTTTCAGAATGCTTCGTTAATTTTTTGTAAGTTTTGGCGTAAATCTTAGGTGCAACATAACTTGCATTGTAAACCATCTGCCATATTTTGAAAAACTTTCAGCTTGCAGATGGCAATTTACCTCCTGAATGACCATTTTTATTGCTTTTTTTAATCATTTCAGGAGCACTTCATTACTTTTTCGCAAATTGTGATTTGAATCTTAGATGCAGAATTACTAGTATTATAGTATATTAGGAAATGCTTTAATTAGTCTTCGATGTGTGGCAATTTTTATTTCCAAAATTACAATTTTTAGTGTTTTTCAAATTATTTCCCGAGTGCTTCATTACTATTTTCTATTTTGTGTCAATCTTAGGTGCAACACTGTTTACGTTAGGAACCATGTGTTGTTTTGGAGGAAGTTTTTTAAGAGTGATCATTTTTAGGGCTTTTTTTACAAATGCAGGAATATTATCATTTGCGATTTTTTTGTGAATCTTAGGGGGAAAATTCTATATGTCATCAGCCATTTGCGGTTTCTCGGAAAACCCTCATTCGACATGTGTGTGGCCGTTTATGTCCAAAAATATCAATTTTTATAATTTTTGGTGTGAATCTTTTGAGCATTACCAGTCATGTGCCAATCTGTTTCTGTAAACTCTGGCGGAAAAGGTCATCACACTAGTATGTTGAGACAATTCCACTGTTTTGAGAAAGCCAGTGTTAAACTTTGGTTTTTGGTTCAGCTGTGGGAATTTACGCCAAAATAGTTGCTTTTTGTGTATAAATGACCATCTAGCGGCTCGTTATTTTTCTTTGATCTTACACAAAGATCTTTAATTAGATTTGTGGAAGTCCGCTAATCCTGTCGTGACTTGTTTTCGTTCTTCTCATGTTTAGGGCATCATAAGAATTCATCCTCCATTTGGTTACCTGAAGCCAGGTGAAAGTTGTCCCTGTAAGGTATGTGTGTCACTTTTTTTTTGAAAGGCTATGTAAATGGCTTATTAATTAGTTGGTGCTTTCACATTGATTCTGTTCTCATATACCTTGTTAGTCCTTTTACACTGGCCCCTTATTTAACCCGGGCCCTCATACCGCCTTCAGCGTGAAATCCTGGGCAAATGTGGAACCTCTAATGCTGGCCTACATATGCTGGTAGCCTGAAAATAAGGCTTTTAAGGCCAGCGTGGAAAGGCCCAACAAGGTAATTTATTGATGTGCTGTTACTGTTACTAAGTGTTGACCGTGGGTTCTACAATTTCTAGTCTGGTCATCAGATTGTATGAACTTCGTGATAACGTCGCCTGCATTTATCAAGCTCTATTTTCCTTTCTTCAATTCATTCTTCGACTTGCTAGTAAAAGGCTGGATTCATTTGCTATCTTTCGCTTGCTCTGCCTACTATCAAATAATATTCTAAACCAATGTGGCCTGGTTTCTCAAAGGTAAGATCTGGGGACTACGTTCATCATTTAACAAACTTTTCTTCGAACAATGATCTATTTTTTCAATTATTTCTTGTTAGACCCAATGAGCATTTTCAACTATTTCTATCGATTTTTATCACTTTTTGAATGAACACATGAATGTATGCAAGATGCAAGGATGTGTGCACCACAAAGAATTATGTATGAAATTACTGAAATTGCACTTAAATAACCTAACTTTTTTTAGACATTGATATCTGCTGAGAAATTTAAAGAATTGAACAAAGAGAAAAGCAATAATCACAAAAAATTAAACAACCTTCTTTTGTGGTCTTAAGAAGGTAGGGGAGAGCAGAGTATCTAGAAACTATAATATTATCACAACCTGAATGCGTAAATGGGTGTTTGGACTCCCGCGTTAGCGGAAGAGTCCTATAAAATGAGGTCTGTCCGATATCCGTCCGTCCGTCCTTCCGCCCTTCGGTCACCGACGCATTTTCCCGGATAACCGCACAATAAATTTTTCCGAAATTTGGTATGAAAGTGACAATCCATAATTGACCAAAAGCGATGGAACCGGAATTTTGAAAAAAATTTGTTCGGCTTGCAGGTGGCAATTTATGCCCAAAAATGGCCATTTGTAGAGGGTTTTTCAAGAATATTTCAAAATCTGTTCATTACTTTTTTGTGGTTTTTGGTGTGAAACTACGGGGCAATAGTAGTCAATTTATACTCCTCCGAAAAGGTGTTTTTCATAGTTATTTCCAACTAGGTCAATAACTGTTCATCCGATTCTTGTCATTTTTGGTGACAATATTAGGGGCAACTCTACCCATGTTTTGAACCATATGCCATGTCTCCTGAAAATCTCGTTTGGCTTGCGGGAGACAATTTACGCCCAGAAATGGTCATTTTTAGGGTTTTTTCCACGGATGTGGTGAAGCATGAATCTGCTTATTGTTTTTTTTGGTGTGGATACTTGAGGCAACTGTACGCATATTATGAACCATTTGCCTTGACTCGGGACAATCTCATTTGGCTTGCAGGTGGCGATTTACGCCAAAAAAATGTTTTTCATGGTTTTTTCCAAGTAATTAAAAAATTATTCATCCGATTGTTGTCATTTTGGGTGTGAATATTAGTGGCCACATCTGCACATGTTTTGAAACATATGCCATGTCTCTTGAAAACCTCGTTTGGCTTGCGGGTGGCTATTTATTTCCAAAAATGGTGATTTTCAGTATTTTTTCCACGTATGTCATGAACGGTTAATCTGTTAATTGTTATTTTTTATGTGAATATTTGAGGCAACTGTATGCATTTTATGAACCATGTGCCATGTCTATGGACAATCTCGTTTGGCTAGCAGGTGGCAATTTACACCAAAAAATTGCGTTTTTCGTGTTTTTTTCAATGTGTCAAAAACTGTTCATCTGATTCCTTTCATATTTGGTTTGAGTATTAGAGGCAACTCTGCGCATGTTTTGAACCATTTGTCATGTTTCCTGACAATCTCATTTGACTTACGGGTGGCAACTTATGTGCAAAAATGGTGGTTTTCAGGGCTTTTTCCAAATATGTCATGAGCGGTTCATCTGTGCTGTCATTTTTGGTGTGATTCATACGGGCCTTTCTGTGTACGTTATGACCCATGTGTTGTGGTCTGAGGAAAATCTCTTCAGGCTTGCAGGTGGTAATTTACGTCAGAAAAGGGCTATTTTCGTTTTATTTTTTCTAAATGTTTGGTGTGGATCTTAAGGGCAACAAAGCATATATATTATTATGACCCATGCTTTATATCTTGGGAAGATGTAGTTCTTCAGCATGGTGCTGGCAATTTTTGTCAATAATTGCTGTTTTAGGGGGTTTTTTGTAATGTTTCTAGAACTATTCATTACGTTTTTGTGATTTATGGTGCAAATCTTATGGCTTTACATGTTATTCTCTTCTTTGATCTGACGCAGAGATTCTCAATTAAGTTTGCAGCAGTCCACTAATTATGTGACTTGTTCTTTATCATTCCAGGTGACTCTATTTTCAGAAGGTCCACCTGCTCTGCATAATTTGGATGTCATGTTGGAGGTAAGTCCTGTGTCTTTAATATTAAAAGGGCAGGATCCGAAAGAATCATTGAAATTAAAAGTTTGAGATTATTTATGGAAAATAACAGTATTGCTGCTAGGACTTTTCCCAAAAATCATGTCTTTACCCGTGAAAACCTAAAACTTGTTTTATTGGGTTCATTTTGCGCTTTTGTATTGTATTTTTTAGCACTAAAAGAGTAATCCATGAATTAAATGTGGGTTTTTTCAAGTTTAAGGATTTCTGACTTTTTTTGAACATTGGCCAAAATCAGGTGACCCGAAATTTTTCAAAATTGGTCAGATCAGAGTAGGTATCAATAAATTCTAGGAAGGTACTGTAAAACTTAATTACTGAAATGCTGCCGAAAGAAAGTGATTTAGGATATCTAACCTACAAAAATATGTACAAAATCCACTCTCAAACAGGACCGGAAATATATACTTTGGGACTCAGTATGAGAAAAACTATGAAAGGTCACGAAAAACAGTTTTAATGATGAAAAGATGAAAAATGTGGCGTCGATTGATATGCACAATTTATTGATGTCAAGTATTTTGTATATCCTCAATGACAATAGTCTTAGTCGTAGTATCAACGTAGCAGGACTGTTTAAATTAAAATCAGGGCAACATTCTGTCTGAAATTTGGCGTCAGTCTTACTTTTGTACGTTCTGGGCTGTACCAATTTGGTATTGTGTCCTCAGTTTATTGTTCGACTATGTGTCAAGTGGCACGATATCCTATCAAATGTTCTATGTTTATTTTAGGCAACTGACGAAACTCTCATGAGTCAGTACAATCGAAAATTGATAGAGTGGAACAAGAAGAAAGAGGAACATGAACACTTGTTCATTATTCATGAAACTCCCAAAAAGCGTTTATCGGAGCAAAAGACATCATCTTCAACTTCAAAGAGAGCGAACACGAGAAAGTCATCTCACTCTGAACCGAACTTGCATCGATACGAGACATTGCCACCCATTGGCAGTGCAGGTAAGGATCGTACACCAATTATCGAAGAGAAGATCTTATTCACTGAGAAGCAGCCCGCTCCTCCAAAGTCGTGTTTGTCTCATCTTGGAATAAATGCGTCAACAGTGCCAGTGCATGAATTTCTTCAGCGATCTCTGGCTGATACAAAGAAACATATTATTATGAGGTGAGGGTATAGAATATCACTTTTAGTGTGAGTGTGACTTTTTTTTCTATCTTCATGATTTGAATTTGCTTACTCTGTTAAAGACTAATTATTTTAAAAATATGGTGATGTGGTGGTGTTTCGTGTTGATGGCATCATTGGTGGTTTGTTGTTGTTGTTTTATGTACCAAAATTTTAAAGTTTATATATATAGTTTTTTCTCAATGTTGCCTTTGGACCATCATCGCGTATGGTTTATATTGAGAAAGAACCTGGTATAAGCTTCAACCACATTTATTAGAAATATGTGCTAGAAAGTCGTTTTGAACTCAAAATTGGATGTAGATGCTTTTAAGAAATGGCCAAGCATTCATCATGCAGAAACTTGGCACATATAACCAGCCAAGTCAACCAATTTTAGCGAAAAAGAATTCATTTGATCATTTTGCCGTTGCGATTTTGGCCTTCTTTGACAATTTTTTTAATCAAAATTGGTTCTTGATTCAAGTTTAGTATGTTCTATACCCAACAGTGCTTCTAGCTTGTATCGATAATTTTTGTCAAACCTACCACAGAATCACCAGTTTTTAATGGATACAGGATGACTGAATGGATACATGATTTACCAGGTTTCATTGCTTTCACTTGTTCATGCACTATTAATTTTTTTCGTATTTGGAGGGGAAGGGAGTGGGGGTGCAAATTTGTGGAAAACATTTTGCCTCAGAGCAGTGATTGAGGTGACCTTAATTTGGTTATCGGAGCTAAATCTGGCAAAGTTGATTTTTTGAAAGCATGGAAAATAAATCATGCAGCGCTTCCTCCGAATCATTGCCATGTTGATTTTGTTTTGTTTTTTGGGCTTGATCATTTTATTATCGTATTTCTCTGATCTGTAATTGTATCTGAGTTCTGAAATGATTCTCTGAAGCTTATTAAATTGTCTTTCAATGATACATTAGGACCATGAAGCCTGATGTTCAAGAGACAGCTACTGAAACCATAGTAAACAATGAAGAACTCGCTTCTGTCCAATTGGCTCTAACATCAATGCTGAGGTAAGTAAGACACCTCCTCTGCTTGTTTGTTTTTGGTTCTGTTCTCAACACTTCATTTAATTTTTTAAATTTGACTTTTGGGGAGAAACTACCTTTAGAACATTGTGGAAAGTTTGTTCTTTTTTTTTTTGCTCTCCATTTCAAGAAATAGTCCTGAAAAATGAGCCGTTCCTTCGACAGTCCTCCTTTCTTCTACTTTTGATAGCTATCATCCAGCATCATGTAAGCTGCCAAGCACTCAGGTCCTGAAGTGAAACCCATAGATGGATGAATCTTCGCTAGAACATGTATGGTCTATAGTGTGTACTGACTTAAAGTTGAGACGAAGCATAGATTCGGAGCGAAGAGACAAGAACGACGTTCTGGTGTAGTCTGTCTATCTGTGGATCAGAAATGCTTTTTTGTTGAATAGATTGAAATTTGACATGAAAGTGAAGGTTGAAACGAAGTGATTAAGAGATTCTTTTAAAGACTTTTTCTCAACTGAGGGCTGGCGACTTCCGTCCAAAATGGCTAATTTTAGGGGTTCTTTATTCCTCTCGCACTTGCAGGCGTTTTGAACCATATTCTGTGTAGACTTTTTGTGTACGTTGAATGCTTGAAAAGCAACCCCCCTCCTATTAAACAGATAACGACACTAGCTAGGACTCTGAACTTTTGCACATGTATAGCCACCAACTTTTAGCTTCTAAAATCATTCATTTGAACTGCACAGTCACTACAACTTTAGCTGGCATCATCATTTTCTATGGAAAAATCAGCCAAAATTGCAAAAAGAACTTTTCAAAATTTTCCCCCTGATAAAACACCTAAACGCCACAAGGTGGTTCAACCATTGTGAGAAACAACTATGTGTAGTGCTTTTGATGAAGTTTTCTAACTTCATCGTGTATTGTTTTCTGGCAGCTCGAGTTCTTTTGAAAGTTTCGTTTTTCCTAGTATAACTCACTTTTCAAAAATTTTTGTTCGGCTTGCAGGTGGCAATTTATGCCTAAAAATCGTTATTTTTAGGTTTTTTTAAAAATATTTCGAGATCCATTCATTGCTTTTTTGTAATTTTTGTTGTGAAACTTCTGGGCAATAGCAATTGTGTTATGGACCACATTTCATATCAAGGAAAACTTGCGTTTGGCTCTAATAGGTGGCAATTTATATGTCGAAAAATTTCATTGTTTTTCAAATATACCGAACATGGTTCATCCGATTTCTGTCATTTTTGGTATGATTCTTCAGAGCAACTCTGCTTATGTCGTGAACCATATGCCCTGTCTCAGGAAAATCTCGTTTGGCTTGCAGGTGGCAATTATATCCGAAATTGACTATTTTCATGGATTTTTTTCAAAATATGTCAGTAACGGTTATTCCGATTATTTTCATTTTTTGTGTGATTCTTCTGTATGTCATGAACCATGTGCTATGGAAAATCTGAGGGAAATCTGGTTGGTCTTGCGGGTGGCAGTTGATGTCCCAAAATGGCGATTTTCATGTTTTCCTCAGAATATGTCTTAATCATTTTGTCTGATTTCTGTTATTTTTGGTGCGAATATTAGGAGCAACTCTACGCATGTTACGAACCATGTGCCATGTCTCAGGAAAATGTCGTTTGACTTGCAGGTGACAATGATCGTCCAAAATGGCGATTTTCAGGGTTTTTCGAAATAATATATCAAAACCTTTTCTTCCAAGTTTTGTCATTTTCTGGTGTGAATAGTAAGGGCAACTCTACGCATGTTATGGACCATGTACCATGTCTGATCAAAATCTCGCTTGGCTTGGAAGTGGTAATTTACGTCCAAAACTGGCAATTTAAGGAGGGGGGGTTGCAAATGTTTTATGAATGGTTCAGCAGTTTATTGCTATTTTTGGTGTGATTCTTTAGGACACCTTTGCGTATGTTGTGAACCATGTACCATGTCTGATCAATATCTCATTTAGCTTATAGGTGGTAATTTATGTCCAAAATTGGCTATTTTCGGTGTTTTGTTCCTATTGTGTCGAAAACTGTTCATCCGGTTTTCGTCATTTTTGGTATAGATCGTACAGGCAACATAACTTATGACCCATGCCTTGTATCTTGGTAATATGTTGTTCAACGTGCAGGTGGCAATTTATGTCAATAATGACTGTTTTCCGGGTTTTTAGAAATATTTCAAGAACTCTTCATCAGTTTTTGGCATTTGGCGTGTCAATCTTATGGCTTACACATTTTTTTTACTTTGGTCCAAGATCTCAGTTTATTTTGCGGGAGTCCACTAATTCTGTGACTTGCTGTTATTGTTTCAGAGATATATTGCGTGACAGTGACTTTCGTGATTCAATAAAACATTTGCGTTCTCATCCGACTCCATATTTTGCTATGATCAAGAAAGAAACAGCCAATGACGCGCGTCCTGAAACAACGTCTTTGCAATCTGAATCTATTGATGAGGATATCAATGTTTGCGACGTGGTAAGTATTGCTTCTGATATGTTCGCATTTTCTGTTACTGTAAATCTTCAAATTCACAGCATCTTCTTTTAGCCCCTCCCTCTTATACACTCACAAGTGTATCGGGTTTTGTTATGCAGCTTTGCAGCCAACTTTGCATTCTAGTGAATGCATAGTTTTTGTCCCATTTCTGTTAGCAAAACTTTTATTTTGTTTAATTATTGAGCTGACACGTTCTATGTTCAAATGTCAGTTTTCAACTGCCATTTAGTTTTGGTCTCGCGCTGATGATGACGGTGCCTAATAGACCGTTGTAAGTTTGGCAAAGCTTCTGTATTTTGTCTGAGTGATCTCCGTATGAAGAAGTTCCTGTGTTAAAACTTTTGTTTCTTATGCTAACAAGCGCATCTACAAAAATCCCAGTTTTGACAACAGATTCTCTGGCTCGGCGTGTTAGTTAGCATTTCCTTTATTTTGGCGTAGTATCGCTTATGGCAATATTGCTGATTATCAAATCAAAAATGTGTAAGTGTAGCTCGCGAAAACTATTACACGCTTTTTTTTGTATAGACATCAGCACTATAAGCACCACCAGCCTCGATTTCATCAAATATCTAAGCACCGACTAAGCACCATCCCAGCCTCAGACACTTATTCTCTCAATTAATTTCTTTTCTCTCAATTAAACCTCTAGTGAAAACAGTTCTTGAATTGCCCAAAGCGCAAAAATTTCACTGCTTCAAAAACGAGAGTACACTCAGCGCAAAAGTCGGAGAAGTTCTCTTGAAGCCTTGCTTTAACTAATTTAGATGGTTCGTAGATAGATGATTTACATAGGCACCACTTAAGCATCAGTTGAGTCTTGAATTGCCAAAAATGTAAGCACCACCGAGGCTTATTTTCGATTTACTGGTGCTTATGACAAAAAAGCGTGTATAATAGTAGAGGTCTCCCTCTATGAAAACTGACATTTCGTTGTTAATGGAGACGAATGGCAATGTCCAATCGCATGCAGCATTTATTCTATTCAGAGGGGGTAAAAATTATGAGTGGAAAAAAATCTCAAATCCATGTAGTACTTTCGTATCTACACATACACTTATCATAAGTAAGAATTTGGCTGAAAGTTCTGACCCATATTAACCTGGTTGCCAACCCCTCACTCTCTAAACAGCTTAATCCTATGATCAGCGCTGCCCTACTCATTTTGTTGAACGAGTGAGCTGAGTTGAAATGGAGCAGAGTGATAACCTCACAGCTTGGCCCCTAGTTTTGACCCATATATTTATCTTGCTCTTGGTCGTAGTTAGCTTTGTTTTCTACGAAGAAAATCTCCAAGATATTAGCGTAACTGACTTGGATGAGTGCTTAACTATGCTTCGTGGCGGAAGCTTTCATAAATTCCTGTTTAAATGTAGCAGTATCCTGTTTAAATAAAGTTGGTCTGTAAAACTGCGTTCTTTCTTCTGAGACACCAAAATGAACGAAGTCGATACTGCTGAGAGCTCATTGAAGATCGAGAAATGCAAGGCTTGAAGGTGAATTCTCTGCCTTGATTGATTTGGGATGTTACGTATGATTGTTTTTCTTCCATGTTTCAGCCTCGCACTTCAAATGTATTTCAATTAACGGAACTTGATAGACCCTCTTCCACGACTTCAGAAGGTGTTGAACTGAGCAGTGAAGTCACCACAGGTACACAAGGAAAGAATGAAAATGGCTACTATGCAGACCGGCAGACACTTAAACTGTAAGTTCTTTCGTATGTGGTGCACTGTACTGAAGAGCTTGCTTTCATTATATTTATGAGTGACTGATATCGAATATGTTAAAATTTGCTCAAGATTACGATTCTCAAGTACATACAAAATACTCGTGGTCACACCGCTTATGTTCCATTCCGATTTTTTTTTTTTGCGCTTGAGTGGAAAGTTCTGAGCAAATTTTCAGCCCACTTTTTCACAATGATCTCCATTCGCAGGTACTACTGCGTGTCTGGCAGATTACCAGTTGCTGTTCCGTGCCAGATGTTTATTGTTCACACTGTTGAAACGAACAGAAAATGTGAAATTTTGGTCAAGAATGGCAAATTACATTGGATTTTAGCGGAAGAGTCGTATTCAATGAGGTTTGTCTGTCGCCAATGCTGTTCCCCGAAATTTTGTTAATTTGACACAAAGTCATGAAATCTGTTCCTTACGTTGTGATAATTTTAATCACATTTTCCACTCATATTAGGCAAAATCAGGGTTCCTACAGACCTGGAAAGTCAGGGGAAAATCGCTATTTTGCACCCTGGACCTGGAAAGTCAGGGAAAGTCAGGGAATTTTTTTGAAAAATTGAAAATGGTCAGGGAAAGTCAGGGAAAAATTTTTACGCAAGTGAATTCTGATAGTTGAGTCTTTTCAACTCACAGGGCTTTTCATCAAAAGTTCCTGTTTTACATTGCTACTTGGCACTAGGTAATCAGTCTCTGGGTCATAATCTTTGACTGTCATAATGCTGTTCTAACAAGCAATTTTTCTATCAAATTCGATGTTAACAACCTGCTCTTTTCTTTGAGATATTAGAGTGGTTATGAAAGCAACAATGTTGCGATGCCTTATGCTCCTAATCACCTTTTGCCCATGTGCGTTTCTTGCAACCCCTGATGTGCAATTGATTCATTTCAAGTGAAATGAAGTAAAATATGCTTCAGTTGAGTCTGTGCCTCATTTGGATGACTTTTTCTTTCATGAGAGGAATGTATCTCAGCATCTATTTCTTGCTTCTGTTTTGAAAACAATTTTGACATTAAGTCGTGGTCAAGTTGTCATAGAGCAGGGGTTTTCTCACAGCACTTTCATCGTTCAAGATAGCATCTGGGAAGTATCTATTGTTAGCAAGCGTATTGTTAAGAATTATTTCAACAGTAAACAAGTCCATCTTCATACAATGAACTATATATCTGGGGAAATGTTGAAGTATTGCGGATCAGCTCATCGGAAGTATGATGTGTTCCTGAAAGAGATTAAAGATAATGCTGCCAAAGCAAAGTCAGATTCTGCGAGACATATTCTGCAGGCTGAGATTAGGGACCTTGAACATCAGATTTCACTGTTGAAGAAGAGCAGCCAGAAGCTGGATGAAAAATTTGTCCAGAAAGTGAATGATGCTGAAAAAAGCAATGATGATGTCCATCTAGTTTTGAGTGAAGCAAATACTTTAAAATGCAATAGTGAGCAGCAAGTGAACAAATGCAGGAAGCTTGAAGAAGCTATGAAGGTGTTACCAGGGGCCAGCCCCCCCCCCCCACACACACACACACACACACACACACACACAATTTTCTATTCGTTGTCAAACTTACATGCTCCAAGAAAACTGGATGTGATTGAAGAGTTAATACCTGCTGATTCATTTTATGTATAAATTTCTGCATATACCACCCCTTGTTACTACACCTTCCTTCCCTATTGGCTGCAGAAAAGAAGTATACGATGGCCTGCTGGAAGAATACCCCATTGTGTTATGCAATCTATTAACCCAGACTTTTTTCTAAGTTTCTTAATTCTTTCCCGTTTTCAATCTGGATTTTCTGATGAAGTTATTTCCTATAAGAAGTGTGTTCATTGCTATGCAGTCAAACTCTCTATAGTAGACAAGTGTCATTTGGAGAAGTCCGAATCTCTATATAGAAGACACCTTGTTATATAGCGGACACAATTTTCAGGAACC
>JAOBRC010374014.1:0-12612 GCA_027575255.1 Scolionema suvaense
AGTAGTGCTAAGGCTTCGCCCTCAATTGGTGCGTAACGGCTCTCAGCAGGTGACGTGAAGCGGGACCCGGCATAAACAATTTTCCAGTGGCCAGGACCACACAGTGGGTCATCGTTGAACAGGCAGTGGCAGTGTTTCTGGGACAGTGTAAATCCCAGGCCATTTTTGCTTCAGTCACTCGCTAAACATGTCGGTCGCTTTGCTTCAAAGGTTCGTACACCATCTTTAATCTGGCGAAGGATTTCCTCTTTGGATTGTCTGAAAATGGATTCAAGTGAGTCATCCCAATAGAACTTCCCGCTATGTTTCAGGAGTTCTCGAAATGGTGCCATTATTGGTGCTTGTGTGAAAACGTAAGAAGCCTGGTTGACAAGTCCAAACCATGAGCAGATAATGGTGATATTAGGTGGCGATGGAAACTCTTCGATAGCACGCAGAAGCTTCTTCGTGGGTCTATAACCAGTAGGCGATATATCAAAACCTGCAAACTCGACGTTATCTCTGGCGAACTTGAACTTTGCTGGGTTGAAGATTACCCCATTGACTGCACAGAGTCTAATATAGTGCATTGTATGCTAGAAGGAAGTGGCAATATCTGTGTCCCATAATAGAGAGTCGTCGACGCATCGAACCACACGAGGAAAGCCAGTCGTAATGTCATCAAACCTCTTAGTATACGAGTCCCCTGATGCGTGAAAGCCGTGTGGTGCTCGGAGATATCGATATCGGCCCCATTCGGTGATGAAAGTTGTGGCATCACGAGATGAGTCTGACAGTGGGATGCTGTGGTAACCATTCCAAGCGTCCAATACGGTTTTCTTTAGCCTGTTCGGTATAACACTGACGATGTTGAAGGGTGACGGAGTGTGGTGTGTCTCCCTACGAGTGGCGTTGTTAAGATTTTAAAGGTCGACGGTGCGACGAGGAGTGCCGTCTTTCTCAGAGACAGTCACCATACGAGAACACTATGTCGTGGGTGTACCAGCGGGGACAGGTTCAATGATTCCAAGAGCTACGTCCGAATCCAATTGTGATTTCACTGTTTCCTTCCAATGATGAGGAACTGGAATTGGTTTGTGAACGGCTACCGGTGGGTAACCATCAAGTAGAGATATATTCATCGGCTCGCCAGACATCGCATGCAGTTGCTGATGTGGGCACGTGTTAACAGCACTGCAGGCAAAGTACTCTTTGATCCAGCTTTCAAGTCGAATACAGTTATCTGGTGTGGTTGGAAGTGGTAGTTTCTCTGGAACTGGTGGACACGGGCAACGCAGCTGACAACCACAGGGGGCGGGCGGTGGGTTGGTGGGCTCATGGTCGTCGATGGTGTTTGCTGTAGCTACTGTAGCCGAGTAATGCTGTTGCTGGGGGAAGTCTCTGCTGATAATTCGGATTTTCTTCAGGGCTGCATGCGAAAGGAATAGGCCTTTCACATTCTTGCACACGTAGATATCTCCGTGGTTGTTGCATTGCCGAGTGATAAGTTGAGGATCAGGGCGCCAAGAATCGTAAGGCCCTTGACGATGACGTGTACGTACCAATGATGCAGATGACAGATTGAACAGAGACAGAATGTCTTCACCTGCAGTACACGCACCTGTGTCATCAGCTACTGCAGAAATAGGCACTGTCTTTGTAGTTGCACGGATCGCGTAATGACCAAGTTTGCGATGAGCTGCGGTGTTCACAGAGGCAGAAACTTCAACAAGCGGGGGGGTTCAGGCTTCTGGGGAACGAACGTACCATCGGACCAATGTCCATGTGTTATGCCTCCATCTAGTCAGAAGGCAGGTGTAGAACTGACGGTCGAGATGAATCAGACATCGTGAGGTTCCTCTATCATGGATTCGCAATTAATGGCATTGGCAGAGCATGCAGAGCTGCGGCAGACAGCAGCGAGATGGTTGAGTTTACCACAATTGTGGCAATGTTGACCTTGAGCTGGACATGCGCGGCGGCCATTCAGGTGACGGGGGTGACCAAAACCAGGACATTTCTGGCCGTTGGATTTTTTTGCTGCTGCGAGGCGGAGCAGCAAAGTCGGATTTCACTGGGGCAACTGCACTGACTTGGGCTTCTGGCTGAAAGTGTGAAGATGCTCTGGCAGTGGCCTCGAGTGTTAAGAGATGTTCGACGACTTGTGGTAGCGCCTTCAGCGCAGCAACCTCAGATAAGACTCGCCGTTGATGGGTTGCATTTTAGAGACCGAAGATAATTTGTGACTTGATCATATCTTCCGAATAGGACGTGGTACAATGGTGGTCATCGCAGCTACATGATTGCTTAAAATCACACAACATTGCCTGGGACTTGAGTCGAGATACGAAACTGGTGATGGATTCACCGTCACTTTGCCGCATTGTGAAGAACTGTTGGCGATAAACCTCAGGATGCACAACCTTATTAATAACAGCTACAGTCTTAATGTAACCCAGAAGTTCTTCTCCAGTAGCATCTTTCAAGGCTGAAGGGCCAACTTGAAGAGCATGTCATTAACAGCATCACTACAGGTTGAGCGAAGTTCATGACGAATATCTTGAGCAGTGTGCAGATCAGCCATCTCCTTGTAGCGATTCCACGCATCAATAAAAATAATCCACTTGTTGTCGGAAAAATCTGTGTCAATGCAAGGACGTTGTGGCTTATGATGGTGTGTAGAGGAGGGTTCGTGTGGAGGAATGATGCGGGTCATGAGCTGGGCCAGTTGCTGTTGCATGGCAAGCTGCTGCTGTTGCATCTGGAGCAGGATGGTATCCAGAGTGGTTGCATTTGTCGGCTGTGCTGTGGCGTAATGTCCCTGTGGACATGTCGACATGTCGCTTTCAGATTTTACGGCTTTCTTCCGACGCTATATTTTTAAGTTCTAACAGCTTTCTAATTGCTTTTTTTAAAATTCTTACAGCTTTCTTATAGTCGATGAGAAGCGCTTACTACAATCGAGGGGTCAGCATCCATGCATACGCGTGATTAGATGGGGAGGTAGCGGGGCGCGGTTAATTTAGGCCATTTATGTGCCTATTTATGTGCCATGCTATAAGAATCATCTGTTCTACTGATGTTATATTCAAGGTTATATTGTTTTTAATTCTTATGGCTTTCTACTTCTACCGATGTTACGAGTTTCTAGTGGATTTCAACGTATGTTATTCAGTTCTTATACCTTTTCAGCAATCTTGTGCTTATGCTTAGTTTACGTTATACAAGTAAGTCCCAATCAAATTAGAACAAGGAGCTTTGTATCAAATTTTCTGGCTCTAATTAAAAAAAGAAAATAACTTTTTCCGGAGAATCCCCACGGTTAAGTGTAGTTAGACGATTTAAATTGGCTTATTCTTTGCTTGCGGTGCCATGTACGTCATAAATGCAGTCATAAATGCAAACCTATTGATTTGAATGATGCAGATAGCGTACTTGGAAGATTAAGACGAGGGATGCATCTGGAGCCCATAATTTACTTTCTTTCTTATTTTTGTCTTTGTTTCTATCAGTCCAATTCAATCGTGTCGAAGCTATTTTTTATAAGAAACTCACTGATAGTACCTCTCAAACTTGTCTTATAATAATATATCTTCATAGTACTCTATGTCTTTCTGTCCGTTTTCCGAAACTCGTTTATAACACAGATCGTACAAAATGTTTCACTGCAAAAAACAAATATTCTTGATCTAAAATTCGAAGGAAAGTATATGCGGAAAATGTATCTGTTAAAAAGAAGTTAACATTTTGACAATTCAATTGAAACACCTACCAGTAGAAATTTTTCTATTATATTCCACACACACGTCCGGTCTTATGAAACTTGAGACAGAGACAACATAGTGATCGACGTAATATCTTCTGAAGAATTTGCGAAAAAAGAATGCAAATAATGAAAGCGATATAAAATAAAGTACAGTACAGGGCACCGTCGCATTGACATAAATTTCTGAAATGGTGGCCGAACGGCTCACGAGAATTTTACGAGAAATTCACGAGTGGTTCATGGACAGCTCACAAATGGCTTACCGGATTCAATCGCAACGGAACATTCCTTAATTTCTTTTCATAAAATTTAGTATGCGGAACTTTCCTTAATTGTTTCTCATAAGCTTTCGTAATTTCCGATTTTAATCCAAACATTCTGATATTCACGGACGGATCATAATTGAATTCCGTTAAAGCAGTTTTGTGTGCACTAGGAGTTGGGCAATGTTACATACCACTTTCTGTGATTATTACGGCTTCCTGATGAAAATAATAATATTAATATTAATTTCTTTTTAGTTCCTTGTGCTGCTGTTCTGTTTTTGGTTCAATCACTTTTGGTTTTTATGCCCATCTCATAATGCTATAATTTCTTTGCAGCTCTTACGGCCTTCTAAACACGTCATTTAGTTCTTACGGCTTTCCTATGATCTTACTTTATTAGTTATCACCGCTTGCATACGATTTAATAGGAGCCTCAGGTCAAATTATCTGGCTCTTATTAAAAAAGAAAATATCTTTTTATTTTCGGGAAGCCTACTCGGGCGAAGTGCAGTTTGACAATTTAAATTGGCTTATCCTTTGCTTGAGGTGTCATGTACGTCATAAATTCTGTCCCGTGGTGTAGTGCAAATCTACAGATTTGAATGGGGCAGAAAGCGCACTTGGAAGATTAACATGAGGGATGCGTCTGGAGCCCATAATTTACTCTTTCTTTCTTTATTTATTTCTTATTTTTGCCTCTGTTTCTATCAGTCCAATTCACTTGTGTTGAAGTTTTTTTTATAAGAAACTCATTACACTCCTTTTCTTTGAAAAACTGTTCAAAAATTCATTCACACTTTTATTAGCACAAAATTTATGCAAGTTGAATGTGTTCACTTAACCTACACTTCAGAAACTGAACTTCTAAATCACGAAAAATTAAGAATCTTTGAGTACTAGTTCTTTTACTTCTTTAAAAAATAGAAAAACTATATTAGTATAGTATCTAAATCAATGTAAATTGGCGAATCAAGTAGATCAAATAGTGCCTTATGTCAATGCATACAATATCGCTTCGTGAGATTCCCTTCCTTACATTTTGTTCAGGCTTAGGAACATCAATTTCAGAAAACTGACGACGAAACAAAATACAAATCAATTGTTGCAGAGTTTTTTTGTTACACCACTATGTTAGTGTATCATCATTAAACACAAAAAAAATGTAAGTATGCTTTCGTAAAATATTTGGTATGTATGTGTTTCGGCAACTCAAGTTAAACGTCTGCCTGTAGAAATTTTTCTATTACGTACCACACACACGTCTCACCGTATGAAACTTGAGACATGAGACATAGATATGAAGTGCTTACTCCAAATTCCATAATAAAGCAGGCTTGGGGGCTTTGGGGGAGCGACTTTCATTAATCATGGCAAATTTTGAGACGCCCCATCTCCTTATTTTCACCCCTGTGTTCATTAATTTGGCAACTTTTATATTTCATTAAATCCAGATAGTTCATATTCTGACCCAGAGTTTTCTAGTAGATAATAAAGAATAACACTTCTCTATCCAACACATACCCCTTGTTTTTCTATGAACCCTTCAATTTGAAGACCCGGCAGGTTTACAGGTAACAGGAACCTCGAAAAACCCTCTCATACCCTACCACTTATTTCGACCTCCCGTTTATTAATTTTGGATATTAGTCATATGCTCCCCCTCTCTTAAAATTTGACAACAACAAGATGACCTGCATTTTTTTAGAGATGTTGTTCACGGATGAGGGCAGTTAACGTAGGCAAACTAATCCCTTAAAATTACTCTCGTGAAATTGCAGACTTTGCGTTAATGGCCGCGTGAAGCTTCCGTAATTGGTCCCGTGAAGTTGCAACAGGCGGTCTTGCAATAATTGCCTCATTAAGTTTCCGAAATTGCTTTCCTGAAGATTGTGCGGAACAATTATGTTCACGAGCATCAAAAGGAACCGCACGCCATAGAAAACTTCCGTTCCGATTCGGACGTGAGCCGTTCGTGAAGTTCTCGTGAGCCGCTCGTGAGCCGATCGTCCAAACGGTTGGAAACGGAAGGTTAATGCGACGGAGCCCTGTACTGTATAAAAGATAGGAACAGAATGCTGCAACATTGTTAAAGGCAAGGATTGACGGCTGGAATAGTTTAGAAAAATGCATGAGCATAAACCAGAAAAAGAACAGAATAAAACTGAGAATATAAACTAAATCAGCCCAATTTGAGTCACACAAATGAAGTGCTTACTCTAAATTCCATAATAAGCAGGGTTGGGGGCTCAGAGGGAATGACAGTAATTAATCGTGGAAAATTTTGAGACGACCCTGTTCCTTATTTTGACCCCCCCGTTGATTAATTTGGCAACTTCTATGCCTTATTGGACAAAACAATGTCGGACAAAAGTGACAAATTTTATCTAAGGTGACGAAAATTTTGTCTGACGAATAGTTTCGTCTTACAAAAATTTTCTCCAACATATATTTTTGTCCGCTGAAAAATTTTGTCCGAAACAAAATTTCCAATTAGCCTACCTAAAATCTGTTGCAAAATTTGTTCCTACAGAACAAAAGTTTTTGCGGACAAAATCATTTCACCCACAAAACATAAAAGACCCGTTACTATGTAAGTTGAATCGAATCCCTGACAGCACCCTTTATGATGATGGGAAAGCACACAACTGCAACCAGTATATGTTTTATGTGTATTGACATATTTTGCTCAGACGAATCCATAAAAAAGAAAAATTAAAATTGGACTAAATTATTCGTCAGACAAAATTATTTGTCGGGCAAAAGTGACGAAATTTTCTGGGGGTGACGAAAACTTTGTCCAACGAATAGTTTTGTCCGACATTGTTTTGTCCGAAATTTTTGTCCGACATTGTTTTGTCCGAAATGGTATTTCATTAAATCCAGATAGTTCATATTCTGAACCAGAGTTTTCTAAATAATAAAGAATAATACGTCTCTATCTAAAACATACCCCTTGTTTTTCTATGAACACTTAAATTCGAAGACCTGGCAAGTTTACAGGTAACGAGAACCTTGAAAAATCCTCTCAGATCCTACCACTTATTTCGACCCGTTCATTAAAGGGGAACTAAGGTCAAAAATGAAATTTTAGTAGATGGTACAACTCATTCAAACATGACGCACATGTTTTATTTTATGACAAAAGCTGCTACAGTTCTGGAGATATCGCGTTCTAAAGTTGAGTAGCTAGCATCTTGCCACTAATTATGCATGATGTCATGTGGGTACAACTCAAATTATCCAAACTTTATAACCAGAATACTGAAGATTAAGTTGTAGTGAAGGAGTCACTCTTCCATTTTTTTAACAAAAGGCCATAATATGTAGCAGGTCCATTTGGAAAAATAAACTTAGCTGTTGGGTAACTAGGGAAATAGTAATGCTTAGCAACGTACCTGTATGACATCATAAAAATCAATAGAGTAGCTGCTTGACTTTAGGACAGGATATCTCGAAAACTACATAAGCTTTCATCATGAAATAAAAACTGGAAATCATGTCTTACTGCGCTCTATCATCTATTAAAATTTTATTTTTGACCTTAGTTCCCCTTTAAACTTTAATTACTATTTGAATAACATGAAAGTTACTTTTTGCTCGTTCAAAATCTCTGGAAAGTGAGATTTTTCATGTTTTTTGGCACTTTTGACGTCATGTGACGTCACAAATGTAATTGTGTTGTTAAACTTTTGGTAGGGACTTACCTCAAACAACTTTTTCTTTCACAAACAGGATGTCACAAGTTGTGTTACTGTTGTTTACACGTTTGGCACGCTTTAGAAATATGCTATTTTGACAAATCTCGTTCTTGATATATTTTCGACGGCTTTTTGACTTCACATGACGCCATGAAATCAAAGTTGTCGGGTTTCAAAATTATTTCAAGATGTTCACCTCCAAAAGTTCTTTCTGATAGACGAAAATTATATCAACGAATTGTCACAAGTTTTTCTTTACACATCTCTGAAATCGCTGTATTTGCAAATTATCGCATTTTTTATCTTCTGTCTTGCCTGGGATGCATGTTGAACACGGTGTTAATCAGAAATACTCAAGTGCACAGATTTTATGTGATCCATTTTGCATCCAAAGCAAAAAGTTCTTTCTGAAAAACTGTTTATTTTGTTTGGGTTTTTCATTAATGACCCATTTTTTGGCATTCCAAATCACGTTGTGGGAAAACAGAGATATATCATAGGTCATGGAATAATCTTTAGGTAACTTAAAGCATAGCTCTGCCGGGAATCGAACCCGAAATAATGCAAGGTAGCATTATCAGCCACAGCGTATAGCCTGGCACCAGAGCTGAGTACCCTATCCCTATAGTTTGCAGCCATAATTGACGTGTTCAGACAGTAGATACTTATTTGTATTTAGTATTAGTATTTCATCCGTGTAATGCTGAGTGTTGGCTCCATGAAACATGTTTAAAGCTACTTCCACAAGTCCTGGTGCACAGGTGGTTGCCATGTACAAGCTTTTCAGATGATCATATCGTTCTTCGGTTGACTTTAATCAATACGAATTGCTTCCTTCCTGGTAACTAGGGTTTTGAAAATCACAGACTGTCCCCTTCATCGACAGAGCCCACTTCCTGTTAACAAGTGAGAAACGCTGATTAATTTGGCGGCTCTCTGGAGTAGTACACTCCAACAGAACATTTGCTGTTTCGTCTCTCATTTCGCTTCGGTGTTTTGTCATTCTATCATCTCACTTATTTTTAGTACTATATTGGTACCCAAACCAAAATTATTCCGAATAATTTTTTTTCTGAGCGAACAATTCTCATTTCTCTGGCGCAAATCTTTTATTGATTCCGCCCGAGTGTTTTTACACATAATGTAAATGTAGTTAAACCGAGCTTTTATCTCCAGTGAGACATCGAGCTTAGCAAGTGAGGAAACAAAACATAAACTTAACGTTTAGTCCTTTCGGCGCTCCGGCTCTGGCCTCTGGCCAGCAAGCGAGCCGGCGAAAGCCACAATAAGTAAAAATAGATTTTTTTGATTTTTTATGTAAAAATTTGGAAAAATTGTCCAAAGATCCTTATGTACACAAGTTGCGTAAAGTGACAGTGGCATCTTTAATGCACTCAGAAATTGTGTTTCTGTAAAAGGAACAAAAAGAAAGCCAAAAGTTTCGGGCAAGGCAAAATATATTGTGCAAGAAACCTTGTCATTGTCGTGCTGAAACTGCAAAAAATTTCAGTCAATTGTCGTCAATTACTTGCCCTGCAGGAGTCTATTTCGCCATACAGGGGATTCACAGAAGTCATGTTTAATAATTGGCACCCCCGTGCACGGTTTCATGCGAAATTTTCTTGTGAAATATTTCTGCGAAATTTTGCCAATTCCAGCAAGCCCAAGTTGCACTGGTCAATATGATATAAGTAGTAAATTGTAATTCCATTCGTTACTTGAAGACATGAAAATGAACGTCTAATGATTGTTGAGAGCAATGAAGTGATAGCTTCATTGTTTGAAATAACATTTTGCTAGTGATTGACATCTGTAGGTAATTACTATTTGATTGGTTTGTGCCATGTGTGCAGTTCAGTATTAGTACACAGGCAGAGTACAGAGTGCTCTGCATTGCCTTCGTTGCTGTTTTTGGTGGATGACGAGGATAGCAACAAAACGTATTTTGAGTATTTCAGAGAGTGGCTATAGGATTCACGCTGTAGTGATCTTCGATTCCTGTATCTGCGTAAATTGTTCCGTCTTCCATACTGGCGTAAGTGAATAAATTAGCAAGGCTGATCTGAACTGCCATTGCTGTTTTGTAGTTGGATATCTGCTGTGAAAATTATTTCTAGAACAAATTTAATCAGGTTTTTGAATATGTTTAGGAAAAATAGGAGGAATTCTGCATCTCCATTTTTTAACATTTACATATGAACGTATCTGACTTTCAGCCTTCGTTCAAGACCCTTACTTCATGCTTCATATAGGGTCTTTGCATCAGAGCCCAATTTGCTGTCCAGCTTATTTTTCAAGCTCTATTGTTAACTTATCATGCACAGGCTGTGTGAGCAAATGCGTCAGCATAATTTATTAGATGGGCAGCGAATAGGAAGCAAGTATGCGTATAGGATACGCTGAGTCAGTTCTGGTAATCTGCATGTGTGTATAATAATACGAATAATAAAAAAATCGCTGGACGGCAAATTGCTTGCTGATGCAAAGACCCTACATGAATAGTGAGGGTCTTTGAACGAAGGCTAAAATGAATTTTGCAATATGTCCCTGATCATGTGCACATGCTTCAGAAGTTCACAGGCCATCTGTATACAGTCCGGGCGCGTCTGGGGATTGGGTCACCTTCAGTGTAATGTCTTCATATTCCTCTTGAATGGACTGATTCCGAAAGTTGGAGGTATGGGGTGACTATGGAGCTTTCTTGAAATTTGGGCTGTGAGGCCCAACAGGTTGTTACTTTATCCGTAAAAGGTGGTAAGGTGGCAAATGACCCTGCTTCAAGAAAACATAATTCCTTTGAACAAAACCTTATGGAAGGTGGTACACCTGCTCACGATCCCAAAGTACATTTACATAAGCATTGTTAGGTCCAGAGCATATCTGGTCTGCAAATGACACACTTTGGAGTTCAAAATTTTATAAGAATCAGGGAAATCAACAAGTGGCTTCTCGCAGTTCATACAATTGTTATCTTCTTGTAGAAAACAGAGTAGTCATCAGATAAAGACTTCTAAAAAACTGTATGAATAGAAATGATCCGCTGGTCAGTAAATTCCAAATATCCATCTGGTAAAAGCCCCCAAAATTTACCACAAAGACTTATTCTGTACCAAAATTAATTAAAATTGGTGAAAACGATGATAAAATAGTTTTTAATCCATATGTTGCTATCTGAATTATTATCAACAGGGGGAAAAATTTATTACAAGTGGTCGGTGAATTCACTTCTGACACTTGTGTGGATTTTGTTGTGTTGGTGCAAATCTGCAAAATTGAATTCTTTTTTTTTACATCCAAAAATGTTCAATATGCAAAATCAGTTTCCAGAAATCTTTTACTTAGCCTGGATCGCAAAGATCAATTCCCGGTAAATTCCGAAAATTTTAACTCCTAAAATAATTTTCTCCATCAAAGTACATCATATAGAACCTCCCAACTTAGTAGGTGCCTGTAACTTTAAAAAAACATGTGTCACAGGGACAGTCACCTATGTTTTCGATCTTGCTCTCATGTTGCGCTACCCATTGATCTCTGCATGAGAAAGAATTTTGTAGGTGGTGCATGTACTAGAATTGTTTCTTAGGAATTTTACGAGTTTATCCTAATTTTACAAATTTATCCTAATTTTACAAATTTATCCTAATTTTACAAATTTATCCTAGAGCTAAAAATGCAAAAGAATGAGTTATCTCCTACCTGTTTCGTTAGTTTTTTTTTCTTTAGAGCTTTTGGTACAATTCAGAAAATGTAAGTGCAGATCATCATTACATCTTTTAACAGTCAAAAACATGCACCTTAAAGGAAGAAATTATCGCAAGATGATTTTTCGGGGAGGATATTTTTGCGAATTGAACTCTTGTAAATTTGTGTTTTTCGCCGAAGAAATTTAGTCGAATGGAGTGTTTTATGTCTTTTGCGAATTGGACTAAGATGGAAAGTTTCGGAGTAGGAATTTTTGAAGTCAACTGTTTTAAAGTCAACAAGTTTTAAAGTCAACCAAATAATGCTTTCTTTCTAAAATGATCGAAATTGCTTTGACATCTTTCTCGTTTTGAAAAAGATTAGCCCTGTCTATAATTTGATTGGTAGAAAATGATTTTCATAGAAGAAATTACATTAAGAACGAAAACTTCGGCATTTTAAAATTTTGGACAAAAAAAATTCGGCGAAAAAGTTTCGGACAAAAATCGGTTCGTTTCCGACAAAAATTTCAGCGGTTTTGCACAAATTTTCGGCACTTCAAAAATTAGCATAAACCCTGCAATACGTCACTTTGAACCGATTTCCTAAAACTGGGGCTGGACTTTCTCGTGTTCGTGGCAGTGAAATGGGTTTCCTTATGAAATTTCGATTTTTATCGGAAGTTTGAAACTTCTGCTGGAGGAATGTGGCAACAGTCTATGTTTTTACGATGATGTACAAACAGGGCTGGTGAGGATTTTCCCTTCTTTTCTAAATTTTGTGTATTTCAGGCATATTTGAGGTCATTTTTAAATTTCGGCGGGTTAAAATTTCAGCATCCGAAAATTTCGGACAAAAAAGTTTCGGACAAGCCATTGCGCGGAAACTTTTTTGTCCGAAATTTTTCGAAGTTAATGTAGGGTGAAATTTGCTGAAATTTCTTTCCTTAAAACAGTTTTTTCCTGAAAGCTGATGTACGCCAAGAAGTGTTTTAAGATTTATAGTAAACACATCTTGTTTGTCTGTGTAAAGTGGACTGAACGGTTCACAGGAAGCATAATTTGTTGAATTTTCTGTGGATTTTGTGACACCACCTTTTCCAGGGCACAATAGCATTGACAACAAAGCTTACAAGATCTTTCAGCCGGTAGTCTTCTATTCTCGCGTTATCTAGTCTTTATACGCAAATCAAGTGGGTATTTCAGCCATTCCATCAGTGGAG
>JAOBRC010374125.1:0-12612 GCA_027575255.1 Scolionema suvaense
GGGGGGGGGGTACCACCCCCCTGTCCACTCCATGGGTAACAAAATATGTCCCCGCGGACCGTTAATATATGGCTATGGTTGAGCTTTGTTATGTTAATTAACTCTGGATGATGCTTTTCGATAGCATAGCATCTATTTCTAAAACTTGATTGCAACATAGCATATTACCCAAAAACCCAATTTTTAACAGATTCCACAAAAAAATTGCAACACAGGAATACTTTTCTCTTCTTCGACACAAATTGCATATCATCACAACTACACGTTTCTTCATGTGAAACACGTTTAGGCTCAAATACCCAGAAAATTAAGAAATACGCTAAGGCTCAAGTAGCAAGTCAGGCAAAGTGAGGAACATTCATGAATTGCAGTCATACGAAACATTTTCGCGGGAAGAAAATTTCGCGGACTTCACGGTTTTTGGGCAAATCCGCGAAATTAAACTCCCTTTTTTACTTCTGAAAATGCTTAACCCCGAAAATTAATTCCCGGGAAATATATACCCCATTGAACCGCAAAAATAAATTCCACAGAAATATCGAAAAATTCTGAAAACCTTGAAGATAATGCATTCGTTGTCAATTAGCTTTGAAATAACGTTCACGGTCTCTTACAGTGATAAGTGCAGCATGCTAAATGTTACTCTGATGTGGAAATAACTTCCCAAAAACTGATGAAAAGTGTTTAGCCGCGAAAATTAATTCCCGCAAAATGCTACGTTCAGCATTGACCGCGAAAATTTCTTCCCTTTAGGTAAACTATAATGGTTGTCTTGAACGACTTGTTTCAAGCTTTTCATAGGATAGTATTACATGTTACCAGGAGGAAAATGCATGAATTCCTAAACGTGAGCCCATCGTGCAAAATATAACTTTAGTGAAGACCCGAACAATATTCCAGGCTCTGAACCAATGCATGTTCCATATAAAACAAATGTGAGCCTTCAGATGCATTCGCGTGAAATTTCTATTATCTCGCGAAAAGATTCTAATGAAAGGAGCATATCTGGCAGAGAAACTGCCAAATACATGTGCCTATAGTCGAGGCAATTAATTTTGTGGAATCATAAACACCAGGTTGCGAGTTGCATTAAAATACCGAGTTGCGAGTTGTTTCCACGAGTTACTCAACAAAATGACCAAGTTAAGACTTTGAATTGCCGAGTTACAGAAGTCTTTTGGAACTCAGGTTTATCCCTACTAGGGATTGGCACGTATGCGCGTTTTCGCCATGCTCTGCACCGCGAGTAAACGAAAACTTGTCCACATATAGCCAGCCACTAATCATGCTGAGTCGCTTGGGATACGTACCGTATGTAACTATAGGAATATCATATTTTGGCTCTGTTAGGGTGTCTGCAGGGTGTGGAGGGCATTGTTTTCATGGGGCATGGGGGCGTGGTTCGGGATCTTTAAATTTTTCAGGTAATTTAGAGAACAGAGGACGAGGAATTCAATCTATTAGTGCAAATTGCCAGAAACTGCGTTGGGGCAGACGAAAGTTGCTCTACACCGGCAAAATTTCTTGAAGCAGTTTTGTAGTCATAAGTCATAAAAAAAACTTTTCTATTATAGCTGAAAAAGCCTTTTGTGCCAAATATTTTGTCTAGCATTGTAGCTCAATTTGACCAGATCATGACAAACTTACGCTCAGTGGCGATTGAAGCAGAAATCAACATAAGTCTGGCGATTCGTTGTGTGCTTGAAATACAATGCAAAACGGTAAAAAGAGCCCAATAAAAAAAAATTCAGCGAATTTGATCCAGGTTTTGCGTTTTTTCGGGTCAAAACGTGATTTTCGGGCAAAGTCGGGCAAAACATGGGTAATTTTACATATGGCCACTCGCGACGTCGTATCTCAGGGAGCTTGGGGCAAAAACCAATTCTATCTACATTTTTAAGCATAAAGAGAACAAAAGCTCCCCCCGTCCTTTTGAAACACAAAAAAGCCCGCATCAGATGGAGTTAAGAGCATTTTTTGGTCTTATGAAAAACGTGATCTTTCAGAGAGCAAAATTTCATAAAATTTCAACTCATAACTTGTGATTTGTAACTCCAAGCTCGGCCCTTGATGTTGCAACTCAAGTCTCTGATTCTTGACAATTTTAACTCGCAACTCGTAATTTTGGTTTGTAACTCGTGTTTAGTAATTCGCAACTTGTAGAAAAAAAAGGTCATAACTCGTAACTGACAACTCGCAACTCGCAACTCGGTGTCTATGATATCACATTAATTTTTTAGAAATATGTTTGATTATTGATTATTTGATTATCATTACAATACAATTGACACTCCGTGGGTTACCTCTCCCGCACTCCATTCACTTTGCGGACAATCTAATGTTCTAGAAGTCTGGAAACTAATTGTGACCTTAGTAAGTAAAAAACGTTTTGTAGCAAATAGTTTCAGGACCACAGTCGCAAAAACCAATTCCGGAAAATTCATCAGTATCTACCATTGAAAAAATTCTTCCACTTCCTATATTCAGTCGCAACAACTAATTCCTCAAATACATGTTTTTTTCTTATAACCATATTGATTTTCAAGATCAGGCTCGGATACTCTTAAGTTCCTGTGGAATCAAAGCTCGAAATATGCTTAGTATATGCTAATTATTCGAATCCAAACTTTCATGTTCTTACAAGTCGTCTGTTTCTTGTTTATGTTGCCATAAAAAACAAATATGCGTCTGGCATGGGATGGAAGAAATGCACAAAATTCGTAATAAAGAGCCACTGTTGCAATAATAATGCTACAGGCATGAAGTTTTTAAGTGAAGTATTTCATTACTTGAGGCTGAGAAACATGCTTACCATATGCTTAACTTTTGACTAAAGCCGAGCCTAAATATGCTTATAAGCGTTATGCTTCTAAAAAAACATGTAGTCAAACCGAGCCAAAGATGAAACTATTAACATATGCCATGCGCATTTTATGAATCATAGACACGTTTAACCCTATTCTATATGGGAATCGCACCCGTCCCCAAGAAATCATTTTCAAAGTTTTACGCAGGCCGAAGGTCTGTCGTTTATATGTGAGCCAAATTTTCTTGGGCACTATTCGGCCAAACTTCATAGATAACCCTGTTGCCTTTTAGCAATTACCGAGCTTTTGTAACCAGCGGTTGGAAGTAATCGTCAAGTTACCTGTGGCAAATTACGATGGGAAACATTATATTGGAATGGGAATGGGAATGGGAAACACTATATGCTTCAGAAGAGGGTCTGATAATACTTTAAAACTGTTCACAGTAAAACTGTCGGTCAGAGTTGAACCGGACGACCTAACAAAGAACATTCGAGTGGTCATCCATCTCCACATGATTTGTGGTTTCAGTTTAACGCGCAACAGAAATCGGACCAAGTTTGTACACTGACGTCAGCAGAAATGAAGCTGTAGGCTATACGAGTGATTTTCGTGAACTAAATTCATAAAATTTAGGATTGTAGAAATTGTGGTTTCGTTTAAGGGTGGAGGTTAGTTCTTAAATACTCCCCTATGTGTTTAATGCATATAAAAAAAGCTCCCGCGGGGCTACGGAGTGCAGAGGAAGCAATTATTACTATGAGACGTGGACATCGCATACCATGTGCTGGTTGTATCGAACGTTTCTCACAAGGGCAAGCAGACATGCAAGACGATAGAAAATATATTTTCATAAGCCAAACAATAAAGGAGTTGGATTGCTACCACGAGTATACGCATCATCATCAACAGCGTTAAAAGTATAAATACACTCGTTCGCACAGTACATATACGCATGGATCTATATACGTAAATCTAGAACAAAAGCAGACGCAATACAAAATATCAAAATCATCTTCGTACTGTCGTCCTACTATCTAATCTACTGAAGACAAGCAGGTTTTACTCGATGTCCAATCATAACGTTCAGCACACTGATTTCAACAAGGGTGGCATAATATATACGCTGTTCCTATTAGATTCAGAAATAAAAAAGTCTACTTCCAGGCAAGAAAAAAAGTAATCATATTCCAGACACCGGTGAAGAACAAGAACAACGATCCCGATGGACAAGCTTTCCTGAGATAAGCTATCCAGAAGCACATTTGGAAATCGGAAAACGGAATACGGCACAACTTCCTTTTCAATACCATCCCGACAATAGGCAAACAGGGCAATACCTTCACGGGAAGAAAATTTCGCGGATTTCACGGCAAAATCCACGAAACTAAATTCCCTTTTTTACCTCCAAAAACGCTAAAACGCGAAAATTAATTCCCGCAAAATTAATCCACCATTGAACCGCGTGAATAAATTCCACAAAAAATATAGCAAAGTTCCAGAAATCTTCACAATAATGTATTCGTTATCAATTACCTTTGAAATAAGATTGACTGTCTATTACAGTGACAAGTACAGCATGCTAAAACATTATTTTGATGGGGAAATGACTTCCCAAAAATTTATGAAAAGTGCTCAGCCAAGAAAATTTATTCCCGCGCAATGCTTTGTTTATTAAAAAACTTGACCGCGAAAATTAATTCCCGCGAAAATTTCTTCCCTTAAGGTACCTACACGTGCAGAGACAATGGCATATAAAAGGGTGCTTAAGATCACCCATCAATAAACCTCGAATCAAAATAAAGTACAGAGATAACAAAAAGAACAATACCATCGACAAATCATGGCAAATAACTAAAGACAAAATCAATCTTATATCCAATAGAATAACAGAACAATGGGATTTGCAAGTACCTCCAATTATATCCTGTGCAATGCAATAGTCAATTTACTTTATGTAGTGACTCGTCAGAAACTGTTATAAAGATTACCACTTTTCCACAACTTAAAACATGGACGTGTTGCGAGCATTGTGTTTCCATTGAACAGCAGACCCGTACTCTAGTCACGATGAAAACAAATTGACTGATATATGAATATCTTACAGAGAAAGGTAAAACAAAAGAGTTTAGGTCAAGCTGCTATGGCTGCCATTCAGTAGAAAAGTTTCATGCTGTAAAAACTGGTCAATTTTTACTTTCGCACATTTAATTTTCACACAGGGCTGTTGCGTGAAAATCTGATTTTCGCGCTGAAGAATAAAGCTCGAATTTTTCGCACATACTTAGTCCAGAAAAGCTGATTGATTTATTGAAAAAAACTGCCTATAAATAGGTACTCATGTGCAGTTGTGATTTGGTTACCCAATTTCCCTCTGCTCCTTTCAACTTTTCCACAGGTTCTCAGTATTGCAAGTTGATAAGGCAAGATACGTTTTGCGCAATCAATTATTCGCGAATCGGCTTGCAGCAAAAATTATACGTACTCGATAAGCAGGACCACCAAGAATTATTCCTTCAGATTCATTAAAATTCAGAGCAAAAAAATCATGGCCGCATTTCCAAGAATTGATGAGACGACTTCATCCAAAACGGAGTATTTGATCACACAAACAGGTACATGCAACTAATGAGTAGAAACTACAAACAATGGAAGGAAGAGCTGAAACAGAGATTGAGTTTGATTGTAATACTCAAACGAAATACATAACGGCCCACGAAAACATTCGTACAGTTAATTATTCAAAAAAGGTCCGCAAATTTCATGAAGGTTTGACAAGGTTTCAAAGTTCTTGTAAAACAATAAATTTATTTAAAAATTTTGGCATAAAAGTTGCTGTGTCTCCTAAGCCCTGACATTTACTACAGAGCTGAAATTTCACAATTTTGTCAGGTAAGCGATTGCTTTTGTAAGATGCGCTCAGAAAGTTTATCGTGAACCAATTCTGTCAGAGACAGTCCATTTAACATATCGTGGGTGAAATTTTCGATACAAAAATAAACTGAAACTTGCGTGCAGTTGTCCAAATTTAGATAACGTCAACAGTTTTGATGGACGAAAATGTGGCATTTTTCTGATATTATTAGTATCACACAAAATTTTTAGTATCCTACAACATTTCTCACAACATTAGCTTACTAGTTTTAGATTCATCTTTGGCATGCATATTCTTAATAAAACTTCCCAGAAAAAAAAAAAAAACAAGGCTAGGCTTTCTCTACAATTTTCATGTGCAGCTATGATATAATTGTTGGCACGTCATTGTCTATCGCCATGAACATGCTAGGTCATTTGCTGAATTTTACTCTTTCAATTGCAACTGCACGATCAATGTGCTGGTCAACTTCTACCTATACTTCATATTTTAAGAACTACAGGAGCATTTTGCATGACATGCAGACAAGAACTCATGAGCTCTCCAGATGCTACAGTGCATAAACATTATTTGAGTGAGGTCGCTTGCAACACTGTCTCAAATACATTTAACATGGGTTAACACATAGCAACCAAAATGTTGTTCAAACTCAGATTCCGCAACAAAGCTGAATTGACTTTAGCTATCTCGCGAAGATGGAACTCGGCATGAATGCCATTACTACCTGAAATGTCTGAAAAAATTGTCAGCGCATAAAATTCCACTGTGTGCAAACTCGCCTTTATACTTCCAACACATGCATCAAATTCTAGAAGGCAGACCTTGCTGACCACTATAAGGTAGTTAGATGCATAACAAAAGAGAAGACCTTTTACACATCACTGCAAAAGGGTTTCACCTTCCATAAAACCCGCATTAACACCTGTACATTAAAAGAAGAGGATATAAGTATATCTCACAGAAAAGAAACAGGTTCCAAATGCACGTAATCGGAAAAAAAATTATAAACAAAATTTCTAAGACTTTTCTTAAAGTTCCAAATACAACACAATATGACTCACTATCCGTCCAAAAGGGCCCAATATAATAACATGTCTTTAAAAAAATATTTCAAATGTTCACCTGCTATTGTTCTGTCAGTCCCACATATAATATATCTCTTTCCACCATAATATAACAAACAATATTTAAGCAATTGCGTACCATCGCAACACAGAATCAGGCAATCTGAGAGGAGTAAATTTTCACAACTATAAAATGGACTTTTACTAAGACTGACAAAACCTTTTCACAGCACGTCCTAATGAAGACTAGGAGGTTTCGGGAAGCAAGTACTTTCAACGCACTTATAAGCTCTCATACCAGAAGTAAGAATTTCGACTAGCAAATAGAAAAAGCTTTAATTGTGAGCTTGTCGAAAACTCCTAGTCATCCCTTTACCATTTTGGGCTTCGATGAACTAATTTAAGGATTTTTTTTACATCAGGGACGACTTTTCAATTCAAATCTTAACAAAGCAGGAGTTTCCATGTATGAATTTCTGCAGATCACTTACTTCCGTAACTATTGATCAAGTAAGGAGTCTCAAGAAATCAATTATTATCCATATAAATTCATAACATTGCTTTCTCACAAACAACATCTGATAGTATATTTCGAAGATTAGGGAAAATTTATGTCACAAATGAACAGAAATACATGCACAGAAAAATGAAAAAAGCAGGGCCATCAAAATACGTTTCCATGTTCCGGCTGTGTTTGACAGGCATTATAAAACAATAACTAAGGATATAAGTCAAACAGTTACCTTCTGATGGCACTAATTCGACCTATACCATAAAATACTAAACAAAATTGAAAAAGAAGAAAAAATAATCTTTGGGCTCAACCGGGAAATTATTAAAATGTTCTAAAAATTAAAGACCGCACGTCATTAGTTGTTTTTGATAACACGTGCTTTTTTCATAAGCATAACGCTTATAAGCATATAGAAGCTCAGTTTTGCCAAAATTCGAAGCATATATTAAGCATTATTCTCAGCCTCAAGTAATCGCAAATACCTCACTTAAAAAACTCTATGATTGTATCATTATTTTCATCGCAACAGTGGCTCCTTATACAAAGTTAACGAATTTCTTCCCATTCTTTACAAACTTTTTTGGCATATAATCTGATCCTAGAGAAGAACACTATAGATAGATGTCTATTTGCTTGTTATGGTAACATAAACAAGGAACAGACTACTTGCAAGAAAAAGAAAGTTCATATCTGAATAAGCATATACTAAGCATATTTCGAGCTTTGATCTCATGGAACCTGAAGCATATCCATGCCTGATTATGAAAATCAATATGCTCATAAAAAAAAATTAATATGACTGGTTTGGAGAAGAATCCGAATTTATCTTCAATTTTATTCCAGCAGGGATACCAAAATTAAGTAACAGACATACACTTTCTCTATTGGACCTTGCAGATACAGGCAAACTTCCTTGTAACTTATTCATACATACTTTCAAAAAGTTCAAAGATTCCAGACTTAATCTATAGATGATCTTGACTATCTTCCAAGCCAATAGGCAAAAACAAAAAAGTTACTTCAATCAAAACAACCACAAGCATGCATAAATCAACAATTCTAGCACATCAATTCCCGAACCCAGCCACACCATGCCATTTGAACCAAAAGTGAAAAATTCAAAGACCAACTAAAGAATTCTCTACTCCTAATAAAACTGCACCCAGTAACATGCTTTTCTTTAGAAAAATGACTAAGCGGCCTAGGTATCAGTCTCAAATCTAGAAAAACTAAGGAAATGCACATAATTGAACTTTGGAAACTTTTCACTGAAACAATTAAAAAGAATCATGTACGTGAAAAATTTAAACCCATTTGAATGACCAGTAGTATAGTCCTGCTTCTATAACCTTATAAGTGCTCCTCACCTCCCACAGTAGAATCTAATAATGATAATGATCAACAATGCTTATTAGTGACAAACATCAGAAACTGCTTCGGCTTCAGAACTGATTTTTGGAAACACTTAATTACAACAAGGAGTTGGTATTATAAGAGATGCACATTTTTTTCAGCCTCTTGATTTATCTAGATGAGGCTTGATTACGCTAAAGCTCTTAGTGGGTCAAGGCTTTAATTATGCTTCCATTATGCATCAATTAAACAGAATGGTATACAAGTCCCAACTTCAACAGAACATGCGAAAGCTAGCTCAGTATACAAAACAGGGCCAAAACTAAAAGAAAACTCTCGCTAACATCAAAGGGTCGCAGCAAATAGTTCAAAGGTAAGATATGCATAGCTTAATCTAAGGCTGAGAGATGGTTAGCAATTTGTAAAACTGAGCCTCCATACGCTTATAAAAAATGTGTAACAACACTGTCTCCAATGTGAGTTTTAAAAATTCATATTTTACGCACTATGACAGAAAAAATCCCTGGAACGACAACAGGACCCTGAAATGGTAGGCTGAAAATCAAATGCAGGAAGATCTTGAATAGAAGCACAAAACACTAATGCAATCAAGAAGATAAATCATCAGCAAGCCAGTAAAACAAACCCACTGAAATCACATCTAAACAACACAATCAGATAAAACAATACTAATCATCATAATATGTGGCATATCGAAGGCAGCAAATGAGACTCCATAAACATGAGAGAGAGGGCTTGCTTTTACAAGACGGGGAACCCTGCCTATTAAGCATGCTTATTTGTTGGCTTTCCCCATACACTTCTCTGTGAGGATGTTGAAGAAGTCGAATAAGATGCAGCAAAAATAGGAGACTGAATATTAAGCTTCTCAACTACGACAAAGGGTTCTAATTGCTTCTTGCAGACTTCAGGGCCCTTATTTTCACAAGAATGGCTGATTTCCTTTTTATCTGAGCAAACTTTCTTTGAATCCTTCTCCAACTGAGAATTACAAAGCTGTTCAGCAATGCAGTCTATACTTTTTCTTTTCCTTTTGCCAGTTTTACTACGGCTTGGACGAAGTGAGTCAACTACTATAACATTGTCAACGGAAGAGTAGTTCAAACCCAAGGACATCGAAACTTCAGCAGTACTTTCAACACGTTCATCTGTCATTTTCATAGGACGGCTATCAGCAGGGATATCGTTGAATGATGGGAGCCCTACAGTAACAGGTGATAGATTCCCGGTATAAGCACTTCTCTCATTTTCGTTAAAACTGGTGCCAATTAAGTTTTCACAACAGTTTATGACTGTGCGATTTCGGCGGAAGTGAGGATGACAGGTAGATCTATGCCTCAAGGTACTTGCGTCTGGTCTATGATCTAAATTGGGCTCAGTGAGATGTTTCTTACTATCGCTATTAATAATTGAAACATTAATAGTTTCATTAGGCATGAATACAGGAGACATTTCCAAAAATGACACTTGTTTTTGATGATGCGAAGTACCAGCAGTATTTCCAGAGAGACTTGTTCTTGAGGGCCTAAGGGGCTTATTCACACAACGCCTTAAATTGCAAAAATGCCAAGTACTTGATACTTGAGACGAAAGCAACTGTCCTTTTTCAGCAAGCAATGATTGGGTTCGAACAGCATTGTGTCGAAACATAATACGCTGTTGCTCCTTCAATCCAAGCAGGTAATTTTGACAAGCATGCCGTGTTAGTTTTACAGCACAAGGCTTAATAATGTCTTCTAACTTTGAAGTTTCGGTGTGATACAGATTAGGCACGTCAACTTGCACGGCATGGTTTCTCTGTTCCTGATCAGTAGCATTGTTTTCTGGCCGATCTAATCCTCTAATTTTGAACTTTTTTATTCGTACATCTGTTCTTGTATTCAGCGTAGAATCTGCTTCCTCATCAATATAACTTAAGTTTTTATTTCGTGCCGACATATCTTCCCCATAAATTGTACTTACTTTCTCATTTGGTACAGACGCCATGACCTCGTCAGCATAACCTGCAATACTGTTCACTGGAGAAGTTTCTTCTTTGTGAGCATTGTTTACTTTTGTAGTAAGCACAGCAGATGCTTCCTCATTAGTATTACTAAGAAGTGTGTTCAACACATGGGGAGTTGGTCCCTCATAAGTAATACTTAAGTCACTATCCAGAACAGGATATGCTTCCTTGCTAATATTGCTTATGTTCATATTTACTCCAGAAATTGCTCCTTCGTCCATATTACTTACGCCGTTATTCTGAACAGGCAATGCTTCCTCATTAGTATTCATATATACTGCAGGAGTGGCTTCCTGGATAGTAGCGGTAGATGTATACTCATTGTCACTAATACTGCAGCTGCTGCATGTGGACACAGAATCTAACGAACAGCCACTAGAAGGGATATTGATTTTTTCCAACATCACTGAACAGGGTTTCAGCCTAGCGATATCTGTAGTAAAATAGCACAGTTGATCTGCAGTTTTCGAACTATCACTGGCAACCTCTGCTTCTCTACCATTGCTTGTGTCTGGAGCACCTACATCCTCAGAAAATGGTGTTTCAAGGCTAAATGTCACTTCAGTAACTTGAGCGGGGCATACTTTGCCAGCAGATAACAAGTCTTGCACAGCTTGAGCAGTTTCATTATAACCAGAAGATATAGGAGTTGAAGAGCTAACTAGTTCATGGCCACCTGGAGTACTTTCAATAGGAAATGTAAGCGTAGAAATTGGCTCAACATATCCAATGCAACCAGGTGCGCTGTAACTCACAACAGGTTTGAATGGTGAACTCGTAATTACTACAGATGATGCACCAGGAATTATTGAGTTTGCCTCCTGCTCAGTCAAGGGAATAGAGGAACAGTCGCTTTGTACTTCCACAGAGGCACTTCCTGAGGCAGCTCCAAAACATGACATCACAGGTAGACTAGCCTGAATAGACTCATCATTTATATCATTAGCCAACGCACCAACACGGCAGCCTTCGTTCAATGCCGTATCAATCTCGTGCTTCACATGTTCACTAATAGCGTTTCTCTTGAAGGGAGACAGAGCTATAGCTATAGGGTCCTTAATAGAAACAGACTTTTTATGAAGTCGTGCACTTCTTGTGCGACCTCGTTTTTTCATACGACCCAATTTAGATGGATACTGCTTCCATGGAGATGCGTCATTCGTTACTCGACAAGGAGATGACGTCTCTGTTTCCTCCCTGTGTGAAGTGTTCAAATTCAATTCATCCTCATTGCCACTGAGCTGACTTTCACCTGAGTCAACATAAAGGGTTACATTTTCAACCATGTCATCAATGTCATTGGCATCGTGGGATAGAGTTCTACTTGACGCAGTTTTCACCATCTGTTCGTTAGCTGCGGATTTGCCCGGCCTATCGTTGAGCAGATTTGATCGATGAGTTAATTTAGGTTCCTTCTTGCCCTGATTTTGCTCATCGTGGAACAATTTGTGAGTTACAAAATTTTCCTTGCTGCTCAAGTTCATAGAACCGATATCGCAAAATAAATCATTTACTTGTTGACAGGGAACTACATTGGACTTCAAATATTTATCAGCTCGGTCAGAAACGTTATCCTCCATAGTGCCCCTCTTACCACCAACATTACTTTGCACATTGTTGTCACTGGCATTGCAGTGGGAGGCAGTCTTTTCCATTGTTTCAGTTGGTATCACATGCTTGGTAGGAGCGACAACTGTAGAGCATGTATTTTCTTCACCAGAGGGATGCTTTTTCTTCATGTGTTTAAAGTAGTAAACTCGACTAGAAAAAGACAAATTGCACTGTTTGCACTTAAGTGGATCTTTATGTTCTGATTTAAAATGAGCCATCATCTCAGATGCGGAAATACTCTCTACATTGCACTTTCTACACTTGTAAGGATGTTTGGTACACTCCACACCACTACCTCCAAACAATTTATTGACCGCATCCAGTTCACGAATCAAATGTTGACTAATATGGTCCCTGAAAAG
>JAOBRC010374236.1:0-28396 GCA_027575255.1 Scolionema suvaense
CCAGTTTGTTTGAACTGCTATTCAGCAAACACCTGTGCATTATCCCTGCTCAGTTAGAGCAAGCAACAAGCACAGAAAATGCTCTGTAAATCACCATACTTGATTCCTGGTCATTAAGGAAAGTGTTAATCATAACACTCTGGAGCATGCAAAGCATGGGAATATGATGCTGCTGTGTGGCTGAGAAATAACTTGCTGATCAAGTTTGTGGAAGCTGATGCTATGAGTGCCATAAGCAACCACTATAAGCAACCACTAGAGGAAGATGATGAAAGGGACGCACAAAGAGATAAATGCTCTGTGCTGTAAAAGATTGTTTACCCCCATTTAAGGATGCACATCAAATCCATGAATCACAGTCTGTGATTGGTTGACATACCAGGAAGTGTTAGGAATGCCAGATCTCTGTCCATTTCACAGCTTTCTGAGCACGGTCTATTAGGGGGTTGCAGTTACCAGAGAAGTGCAGTGAGAGACATCAATATTTTGATTGATATGCTTCTGCAAATGGTCATCTATCTATTTGCTCCTACTAGCTAGTGATGTACGGTGGAAGAGGAATATCAATATGTTGATCTGTTTTTGTCTGATTGTCTCCTGCCTATTGGTTGCTGCTCTGGAAAAGTATTGTATGCTGCCTCTCAATTTTGTCATCAAGTCTTGGTTGAGAAAGCCTTGGCTTGCGAACACTATCTTATGTGGATCAGCTTATTGAATTCAAAGTGCAGATTTGTCAGTGAATAGTATGACCCTTCTACTTTCAGTAAATGGGCGGTACTAGACTTCTATAATGGATTTGTGGCAGGGTGTTATTAGGAGCTGTTTCATAATGTTGGATGGATAGATTTTATTGGTGAATATATCGGTGTTTTCGGAATGTGTTATGTGAATGTGACAATTAGTCAAATTTTTTTTATGGTAGAATGTGATACGTTCTACTTCTATGATCATTGCATGTTTTGTTTCGACGTTCATAGCACTCTACATGATAGTTGGTTTCGAAGTTTGCAGAAGTAAACATCTTAAAAAAATCTTCGGAAATCAACTGCATTTCACAGATTTTCAGTGATGACTGAGCCATGAATTGAACTTGATAGGATTTTAGATGGAGATTTTCAGCATATTTCAACGGCTAGTCTTGAGCGTGTCTTACTGCATATTTATATGGTTTTGGTCTGGCTACCTGTCACACTTTGCCGTGCTAAAATGACAGTCATTCAGATTGATAAGCATTGTAGGCATTTCATTACTTTTTTCTCCTGTTTGGGAAATATGCTTTCATTGTGTCAGAAAGAGTATTTTTGTAAAGTTGGCTGTTTGATATCGTACAGAGGTCGGGTCTCTATCACTGAATGGTCACTGGTTTGGTTCACTCATGTGTAATTCCGTTGATTTCTTTCTGAAATTTCAAACTTAGGAACTACTGGGTTGGATCTCAGTCTCTTGTCCACTCTCTCACTTGCTTAGCTAGTTCATACATATGACAGGGAAGGTTGCTCATCAGGTGGGTGGCAGAGTCCAAGATGATAGATCTCACTGCAATATTTACGGTGGTTAAACCACACTGGACCCCAAACAAAGCACATCCTGGCGTGAAGCTTTTTGAAATTCGATACAGTACATTCAGAATATCATCTCAGAAGAAAAAAACTTATGTTAGAAGATCAGGGGACATGGAAAGTGCCATGCTCATGTGATAAAGTTAAAAAAATCTCTCATACTTCCCTAAATTTTTTTTAGAAGCAGCGCAGCACCATAAAATAACCTAGAAATATTTTATGACACCTTCACTGCAAGTAAATAAAAATTCAAATTCCATAAATGCATGCATCGCATTCAAAATTCTTAAGTTATGTTAAAAAGCAGCCAAAAATCCCTGTTGGACTTTACTATGGCCACGGGCGCACCAGAGTTTAAAATGTGATTATCTCCTACGAAGCGCTATGTTGTTTACACAATCATGTATTGTTTCTGCGATAAAAGAGGTAATGAGGTATATCGCTAGTCAGTGCGCCCGGCATAAATTCCAGTTTCCAGTACAGTCGCGTTACATGAAGATCTTCAAAGGTGCCGTAAAGCTACCCTCGAGCTCCCCTAACTCGTGAATATCTGTGAATATCTGATGTTCGCACGAAAATTACGAAAGCATCTAATTTTTGATGAATGGGTGCGGTCAGGCATCACTGTGGAACAATTGTGAGCAGCAATTTGAAAATTAGGGGCAAATCGAGTGATTAAAGATTTTATCACATTGGAAATCACACCTAAGTATTGGTGCGCCCGCTGGTTCACAGATATTTATTCAGAAGACGTTCAAACTAGAATATCTCAACAACGTGAATAGCTCTAGTGAAACATGATTAGTTTATGCATGAGTTATTCACATTTTTGTGCGCCCAGGACCTATGGGGCTAATTTTCAGCTAACTTCAAGATGGCATTGCTCCACAACTGCTGCATCTTCTCCAATGGGGTTTTCGGTGCCGGTTGTGTTAACATCTCTAGATTCCATCTGTTAGATGGAGAAATACTTTCTACGCCGTTTTATCTAGAATGATGGGCACCGATTGACGGCGCTATAGTAGTGCAGGTAGCTCAGTAAGCATAGGGGATTTCAACTCCCGGCATTGCTGGTGGCTCGGCGCGAAAAGGTTAAAAAATGGGACCTGCTTACGTTAGCAGTGCTTTGCTACACAGAAGCCTCATAGTCAGGCTATTGATTATAATATCATGGGCCAAATCCTGGTGCCTGGAACAGAGCTGACGATGTTCCACGGTAAATGGATGTCTGCTGAAGAGCTCATTCTTTCAACTGTCTATTTTTTCCTAAATGCGCAGATGAGTATCATGTTCCATTGTTCAGGAGTGCGTACTCTTACTTGAAAATTGAAAATTTGCTTCTCAGTCCAGTGTTGCTTTGCAGTTGAAGTTCACTTCAATGACTTGGTTTATCTATTTTTGTTCATTGGAAATAACATTGTCATTCAATTTAATGTTATGTTAACGATCCGGACATTTGTATTTATTTTTTATTCTTGTGATAGAGCTTTCATTATGTAGTTGTATTGTCTGTTATATATATACATAGACACACTAAGGATTAATGTTTTATTGGGTGAGCTGGGTCAGTAGTTTAAAAAAGGTTGGAAAGAAAATCTTGTGTGCAATAACAGTGTAGGTTTGGAGCATTTATGCTCCCTGCGCATTATTAAATAATTGAAATCTCGTTGGTAATGATGCATTTATAAATTTACTAGCTCTTAAAGATATTGAACTATGCCCGGTGTGATGCGATCAGTTATTTCCTATTGCATTCCTTTGGTTTTGGTCACTGTGGTTTTTGGTTTTGATCCATGTACTTATGAAGCATATTTTTATTCATTTTACAAATTTTTGTTGTTAATACAGTGCCAGCTTTACTGGAGTTGCTACTTTCGTAGTTCTTTATTTGTATATTCTTGATATCACAAAATAGTCTTGTAAATATAGTACAAAATCAAGTATCTTCTATATGTCCACATCATAGCTTTTTAGAGTTTAATACTAGTGTTTCTGTTGGCAGGTTTTTGTCAACTCATTTTGAATGTTGTGTAACTTGGTTGCTTGCATTATCGAAGCATCTTAGCATTGGCCAACTTATCATTCTTTATTGTGACCAAACTGATTTCCTGAAGTTCCAACACGTCCCTTTTCTTGTTGTGTTGGTATCGATTTTGTCTCATTGACCCAGCCATATTTGCACTGTAATGTAGGAGGAGCAAGTTTCCTTGCACTTTTAATCGTGAGGTTCTTGTTGCATGCAGCTTGGTGTAGAGCCATTCTCAAAAAAGTACAACATTCCATGTCCGACAGATGTATGATAGTTGGGCATGACATGGAGCGTTGTTGTGCTTGATTTAGATTATACTGTCACAATATCTTGCCAATTGTTGCTGGGATCCCCAAATTCTAGTGAAAAACGATACTGGTGCACCTGAGACTGTTTGGAAATCATGCGTCCATGGTCCAGTTTTCCGCATACTTTGACTCATCTTAGTGCAACATAAAACATCATTTTATTTTAAAAAATACTATCCAAAATAAGCATATTTGCTTACCCTGATTATAAGTCTGAGGAACAGAATTTAGGCTCCGTAGAATGCGTGTCCATAGAATGAACGTAGCGGAAAGATAGTTGAGATAGTGTGCATCTGTTAGAAGCAGTCAAAAAGCACTGTTGATACACTTTAGAAACTCTCTCTTACGGCCTTCGAACTAGTCTGACACAAATTGTCTAATATCGTTCAATTGTTAACCTGTTTTGTGGAAGTCTTGGTAATGTAATTGTGTCAATCAGAGTTATTTTGTGTTTATGGGAGAAATATGCGTTGCTGTAGGGATGCATCGGTTTCTGGATCATATTTACTGACTGAAGTACCGACAAAGAGTTATGCTTTTCAGCAAGTGCTAGCCATTGCCAATAATAAACTGCTGGTAGACAAAATATAGAATTGTTCAAATCAAGTGCTGCTAACAGCTTATTGTAATGTGTTCAATCAGAAATAGTTTGATTTTACAGCAATAACCTCATTCGCCAGGAACTGTTGGATAGAACACCAGCAAATCATTTTATCGTGAGACAAAATTCCATTTAATATCAGTCCTTCTGAGGGATTTTTTGAGGCATGATTCGTTTTTCGCTTCGGCTTAATTTATTTAGTTGTAAAAAGATAAGGTAGAAATGAATCACTAGGTGGCATTAAGCATTTCCCGTGAAGAGGGGGGGTACTCGACTTGTAAAGTGACGGGGATGTGCGGCCCTCAAATCGAAAATCGACCCACGTTTAATGATGCATCGTGAAGTACTAACTATCTGTTACACCATCAAACTAGGTGCCGCAGGCAAATTTTGGTAAAAAATGAGTGAAAATATCCGAAAATTGCCTTTCTTAGCATAAAAAATGCCTTCTTTGTTGGTTTTGAGGTACTTCTATGCAAGATGAGACAAAAAGTAGACCCATGTTTAGAGAATTTTGGTGGTTCATACCCATCCTTAGTGGCCGCACGTCCCCGTATGCCATATACGTTAAGTGACCCCCCCGGGATCATGCATAGCTAAGAAGGTTTGTTGACATCCCCCCGTTGCTGGTAAAAGTCTGTCATGCACATGCACCAGACATGGAGACTTAAAAGATAAACACTGAGTAATCCACAGATGTTGGAATGTGATTCTGCTGGTCAAAATCATGTCACTAAAAAAAACTGACAGGAATTTCGTCAATGTCTTCCATAATGTACAATCTATTTCATTTGCTGATGAAAAGGGAGCGCGAACGAAACAAATTCACGTCTTGATCATTTTATTGTGCCGACTGTGATCACATTTTTGCTGGCTCGTTGTTTGTTTTGTGTTGTAGGTGTTTGGCGCTGTGTGAAGGAAGATGACTTAGAGTTGTGTACAAGCTTGAAAAAAATGATATTTTTAATGGAAGCCAGGCAGATGTATATTATCATACTGTTCTAGGTGATAGTTTTGTTTTTAATAAGGCTGTTATGATTTATATGTTGTTCATGAAATAGGCTTTATTTCCTGTGAGTGTTTAGAGATACTGGAAAACCTTGGTTTATGCTATGAATCTGTAGAATGTTGCTTCCCAAGTCAATCTCTGGGTGACTTAACAGGGTGGAATCAACATTTTATCAGAAAATGCAATCGACAAACACTGCTCTCATTGATTCTATGTTTCTGTATATAATACGTATCCCTTAGTACATACATGTCTTGCACGCAATTATTGCTTCATGTGATTCCACATAGACGGAATTATTAGTATTAGTAGTAAATACGTACCCATGAAAGGCAAGCTGTTTTTCAGCCATTCAGTGTTGAAGGTCAGCTGGACCTCAGAATTTCTTGACTTTTGCATTGTCCTAATAATTTTACAATCCTGGATAGCGTATAGCTTAGAGGAAAGGTTTATAGTATTGTGTTTTTCTTAAATGCATTGCTTGCACACCATTGGCAAGGGAGAATTGAGGCCAGTTCACTGAAGACGCTTTGTTTGACTTTTTGTCATCCATGCACAAAGAAAATGAAGCTAGGGTTGTGCTTGTAGAAATGTTTCATAACTTTCTAGGTTTGGGAATGACCTGTGCAATTTTGTTTTAATTTTTTGTGTAGCGACAGGTGATGTACTATGAGGATGCTACTCTTTGGGTTACTTGTTGTGTAGCTGTAATATGTACTAAGGCGGGACAGGATCAATATCTACTTGACTCTTCTATCGCAGAAACCTTGTTTTGATATAGGAGTCCATTGCTCTTTGACTCAGAGAATTATCACATTTTAAAAAGCCTAATTGAGCTTGATGGTTTTTCTTTTAGAAGCTCTGTTCATTGACATCTCACTAATTTTATGACAGTGGAAGACCAATGAACTGAGCATACAGGTTGTCAACGTAGGTTTTGCCATGTTTGTGGCTAGCTATACGAAGATCAACATGTAGTTTGAAATCGTAGTTATGGAGATTGATAAAGCGAAAGAAGCTGCAATAAGCAATGCAGCCAAAGTGGTTGCTGGCTACTTGTCGGTAAGCGTTTCTCTTTGCTGTTGTTTTGTTTTAGAATGATTTTGTGATGAAGAATAAGGACTGGAATAACCAACATTGCCGAAATGCTCGTTCTTTCTGCTGCCTGTTATTGTTTGGTGGTCAGTGACTCACATTTTGATAATTGCTTTCCACCTTTTTCTCATCTAGTGTTCCTTTCCATTGACTCTGTATTGAACCACCCATATGTGATGATATATCAAGCTTATGTGAAAGACATAATAAGCAGGCTTCTCCTGGAGTATTCTTATGCCTGCGCTATTTTTCGCACACTTAACTGGCACCAGGGCTGCAGTGCCCACTTGACCGGATTTTCCTTCCAGCAAAGGGGACGCTTTATACCCTGGAACCCCAAACCAGGGATGCAAATATAACGCTCTTGTCTGGTGTAGCTGCAATTCTGTATCGATGACTTAGTCTTCCAAGTCACTAGCGGAGCAAATTGGTCTTCTGAAACTCATGTGCTAATTCTATAGATGCCTTACGTGAGTCCTCTTGAATCGATTTGTTTACTTCACATATTTGTGAAGCTGGAAATCTGACATCTATCTATGCCATTAGCCACTAAAATTTTCACCCGCGCGATTTTCTATTGCATGAGAAATCTGCCTGCGCGATAACTGCCAAAGAATAGCGCTAGTAGTGACAGTTTGCCTGGGTGCCAGTGTGCACGCGCATGATCGCGCACTTCTCAGGGAGATGCCTGAATAAGTGTGGAATGAGGGAGGTTCTTAACATGTGTATATCTACAGCTACTATTTGATCAGTCTGAGTCATCTTTGATTAGGGAAGAGGATGCGGATCTCTGCTCATCCACCCTGCAGGAAAATGGCTGATCATAAAATGGTTTTTCTTGAGATCCGTTGCACTTCGATTCCGAGGGAACTAGCGTTTTTCTTTTCAGTGCAAATTCATGATTAGTTATTTCGAGGAACATTTCAGAAAACCCTAGCTCTGCAATATCTGTCAAAACCGCATGGAGTTTATGATTGTCTTTTCACTGAGAACAGTTGTCCAGAGCTACCTGTCTGCTGTGATATGTTTTCCAAGGCTTTTAGAAATCTTCGTGCAATGTACTGTATGAAAAGTATCTTTTATATTTGGTAAGATGGCAAAGGGATGCTTGTTTGATTGAAAATTGAGATTCCTTGATGCTTTTTGTCTGATCTTGGATGAAAGCATAGTGCATCAATTATGATGCCATATGCGGTCCATTTGTTCTGATTTCTAGGTTTCCCAATCTAATTGTAAGAGATGCAGGAGATTTTTTCAGCCCTAAAATATGGCACACGTAACTTGTTCTAAAATGTTGCATATCAAAGTTGCATAAGGCCAACTTAAATTGAACTTCTGGTTTGTGTCCGCGCATGCATCTATAAAATACTGCCACATCTTTATTATTTATTCCCGTCTTGCTGTGGACTATCAATTTTCTTTTCTCGTATTGTCTTTGACTCAATTGTCAGAGTCATGGTCCGTATGCATTTTTTAGCAATAAGCAATCAGAATGATTAATTTCTTCCTATACTCGTGTCTTAGAAGTCAAGGTATGCCTAGTATGTATTAGAAATGAAAAATATCATGAAGTATATTATGAAGGAAATCAATGGCAAATTTGGGTTTCACATGGGCCAAAAATATGAATCTTCTCCAATTACAGCACTCACAACGCCCCTTACACCCCCATTACATAACTCACTGACAGTGAAAGGAAACGTGGATGATAAAGTTGCCTCCTGCATCTTGATTTTAATATGCAGTAAAGTCGCGCTGCGCATCTAACTTTTGAGAAGCAGACGCAAACCAGAAGTTTGATTTAATTTGCGTAAATGGTACACCAGGAGACTCAGGCAAGTTGGCTTTTGCTCTTCTTGTCTTGGTGTGACTGTGATCTGCTTTGGGACATCAGGCGAACACCCTAGTACTAATGCATCAGTTCTCTGAACTGTTTATGTATCCTCTTAATTTCTCCTTTAATGGGCTTGTGATGACTGCGAGGAAAGACTAGCTGACACTGGGAGAAACTAGTGACAAAAGACCATTGACGGTGGGAAAGACCGCTAGATCAAAGTGTCTATGGTGATTTGTTTGGCTTGTTTGGGATTGCTTAGCACATGGTCTTGATAGGAGCTACAAGTTCGAGACGATTGCTGTAGCCCACCGGGGGTTGACGCATAACCTTAGTTTGCGTGCTTGTGGTGGATATGACGAAGGTTTGAGTGTGCGGCAAATTCTAGGGCGTAAAACCTGGCATTGCGTCACGATTTGCTGTCCTCTCTTCCTGAACCATTGATGCCACTGGCCTCATCCGCAAGGTTGTTTCGTGACCTCTGGCATACCCGTTCTAAGGACTGTTCTAAGTACTGGGCTCTGTGCTAGTGGGTTATGCTAGGTAACAACGATACGATTTGTAGTGACTTCTTGATTGTGTGTTCTTGGCCCGGTATATGTCTGGGCGGACGGTGTCTGGGGGCTTGGCTCTCTTGCAGGAGGCAGGTGATGCTTATTTGAGGGCCCGTACCAGATCACAACCATCAGTTGATTTTGTCATCTTTCCTGGTGGTTCCAAGTCCTCATGGGACAAAGTGCCTCTCAGACTACTGTAGGTGCGGCGATCATCCCGGTACGGGCAGCCATTGGCTGGGAGCTGGTCTCCAAAAAACACCTACTGTCTTAAAAGACTAGTGCATCAGTTCTCTGAACTGTTTATGTATCCTCCTCTGCAAACCTGTGTGGACATGACGTGCGCCTATAGTAGTCTAATCTCTGTGAGAGCTATTTTCTGGTCGCACTACAGTCTTGTGGACGCTAAACTTATAGAGTTCAGTGACAGCATACGTTATCACAAAGCTGGGCTGGGACGTACATAACGAATGCAGAAGTTAATCAATGCCCCAATGAAAAATGGAGTAGAATTCATTTGTTTGAATTCGTTTGTATCTTATTTGAAATTACCAGTAACCACAAAATACAAAGTGATGAGATTTGCATTAGGGCTTTTTAGAAAAGCGACTGTGCTAGTCTATAAATCAACCTAAAAATGTGCTCATAGCACAATTGACTGTTCAATGCGAAACAGCTTGCCAACATCATTAGATATTTTGCTAGATCCCCCAGAGCAATTGAGAATTCTAGTGGAAGTTCCATCTGATTGATGTATGTACAAGCTGCTGCTTGCAGAAAACCAAAAGGAGATGAGCTGAAGTAAATAAATCTCAGAACTCTAGCTTCACAGATATGTCTAATGACTGTCTATTCAACTAAAGGCTGCTACATTTAGCTGATGAACCTGAAGACCTACTCCTTCTGCTCCTAATTATGTACTGGATCTTCAGGGAGAGCAATAAACAGTATGTGTAGCATGGCCAAGTACAAGATCATGCCAGACCTGCGACTAGGAAAAATGGACTTTAAAACAAATTTTATCTAAAAATAGCACAAAGTGGGTGCAATCATGACACGTGCGTGCCTACGCAGAACATATGTTTAATTGAGCATGGCCCTGGCCTACGTCATAAAATGTTAAGATTTTTGTTCATGTTGCACCCGGATGTGCTATCCAGGTTTTATGTCTCAGTTGTAAAACCTGTCCTCCAGAAGTGGCCTCCAAATGGAAAGCTTCATCAGTATAGATAAATTTGATCCTCTATCACCATTATCATTATTGCACTTCTCAGCTCCAATGCACACAGGTGACTTGATAACGAGGCGTGCATTCTCTTAATACCACCTTCCAAATTGTAACCTTCGAAGTGCTCATGCAACTCGCCTGTCAGAGTTCTGGCTAGCTGTTTGAGGCTGTTGTGTGATGCTTGTCAGAAATATTTTGGCTTGCTACCATAAATTCCTAGCTTGTTGTTAGCTCTAGTTACTGTAACAGTTCATAATGGAACTACACTAATCTATGCCTAATAGTAATCTCTTTCCAACTTTTAGCGCCCTGATCAGCTTGACAAGGTGGAACAGATTCGCAGGCGAGTTATGCGGAATAAGGTAGGGTTTCTGCTGAAAAATCTCTTGATGTGTGCCATTGGTATCTACATTTATCTTGCATTCCGTAGATCATGTTTGGAGTATTTCTCAAAATGCTTGAAATCGTTTATAAAGCATACTTTGTAGCATACTATTATAGTTTTTATATTTTGAATGGCATGAGCGTTACTTGCCTGTCACTCTGGGTTACTTTACATCCATGTGTATGTATTACTATCATCCGATTTTATATCCTTAATTACCCAAAGTGTTTTGTGCTGTTTGCATTATTTCATTAGGATTTTGGTTTCGATCATCGGAGGTTGAGTGTGACTCATTCAATTTACTTAAAAAAATAATTCTTGTAGCTCCCTATTTGCTTGGTTGAACTCAAGTTTTACTCAAAGGTTTTGAATGTGCTTACATAACTTCACCGTCACAGATTTAGCTTGCTAAACCTCGCTAAGATCTGTCTGTACCTGAAGGAAGAAGATAAAAACGTAACAGATTTTTCTGGTCAAAACTTGGATCTCCTAAAAAGTCTTTCCAGACAGTTGGACCTTGCCATAGAGAACCATAGCAAGTGAATACGAAGTAGAAAAATTATGTGATACGACATTAACATTCAGTTAATAGTACCTTTTCTGATTCCCTTGAAATAGTAAAAAATAAGTGCGAGGTACAAGATTCGCAATTTGTAAATGGCAGTATCCTGCCGCATGACTATTGGATAAACCAATTCATGAACACATCAAGATAAGATTCATCCAGATAGATGATACATAACTCGTATGCATGGCAAAATGAAGCCTTATGATGAGAAACAATTTCAGGCGGTATTTGAAACCTACATACGAGTGATGTTGAGCTCTTAAGATCATTTGATAGCATTCCATTTACTGGGTTCTCTGCTATTGATAGCAAATTTTGCTTTTCGTCCTTGCACTAGCCTGTTCCACATACCAAGATCACTTCACTTCCTTGCTTGGTCTGCTAATACGTTTCGCAGCATTTCAGCATAATGAGCAGCCACCAATGACTTCATGTGATCTATTATGCATGAGTTTACATACGGATTCAATACAAACTAATGATAATCATGAGGTTGCTATCGGAGTATCTAACACAAAAGAGCAAAATAATTATCGAAGTTTGTTAATTTGAAAAACTAAGGCAAGGTTGGCACCAAAGTGAGAAGACTCTAAGAGAAGTTCATTCGAGCAGAGGCTGTGAGCTGGCTACCATGCACTTGTGTGCTTGTAGACCATGAACAGAAAGCCTAGTTGGGTATCGATGTTCAGGTCTGTTAAAGCTGCTCTCAAAAGCTATTGGAGGAAGCTTATTTTGATGCTGCGAACTAAAACTCATTACTTGGTAGATGAGAGGAATACGCAACATCTGCTGTAAGAAACACTACGAAAGTATATAGTGGATAAAAGAACAATTGAGCTCTGGAAGGTGACTAAACACCTCCACCCTTTTACAGGGTTCATGTTCTCCGTCGACAAATAAAGAAAACCAACTGATAACCTACAAAAAGATGTGGAGAGCGTGGGGCACTTGACATGGCAGCCAAACACAACACTCCTTTTCACCTAAGCAGGAGCTAGCTTGGAAGACCACCTGGGTGCCGGAACTTGTGGACTCAGGCTGTGACCTTAAAACTCTCAGCCCTACCCAAATGGTCATTACTTCCTCCGATAAGTGAACAAGCATGTTTACTATACAACCAACAACAAAGAACAAACAGCAACAAAAGCAAAAAATGGTACAAAGCAATAAATTACAAAATAAGTTAAATGCAAATGTCTGAATAAATTACATACAAAAAAAATAATTAAAGTTGAAAAATATTAATTCAGAACAACAGCAAAGAAAAAACAAGCAAAAGAATAAGAAAAAAAACCCAAATATAGTTCTTACTAACTACGGACTAGATACAAAAACAGTTGCGTTAAACACAGACACACAAACAAAACAAACATAATCCAGCTCCTCAATAATGCCAATGTTTACTTCAAAAATATTTAATATTTTTTTCAATCATTAACTTTCAATTTATTTCATCAGAGACTGTCCCTTTAATATTTTCTTGCTCAGCTGCCAGCAGGTTTGAATAATAATCGTCTGCTCTTTCCTGTTCGTTTTCATGGACCTTGGCACTTCTGTTTTTTTTGTAGGCTTCAGTGGACTCTCGTTTGAAGACTGCAGTTCAATCTCAAGTTGATGGCATTCGTTCTGGATTGCAAGAATTAAAGAAGTATGATATTGCATATTTGTTTGTTTAGTATCTTTGCTAAGTATTCATCTCCATTTCTGTTGATTTTGGTTGCTATTATCCTGTACCTGCTTATGGCCCTGATCGAACTCCTTGCTTGACTCCTGCGTAAGATGAGGTCTGTCCGTCTGTCCTTCCATTCGGCCTACCGTCCCTCCATTTCCAACGCATTTTCTCAGATATCCGCTCCACAGATTTTTCTAAACTTTGGCCAGAATTTTGAAAACGTTTATTGTTCGGCTTGAGGCAATTTGTGCCTAAAAATGGTCACTTTTAGAGTTTTTTCAAAAGATTTCAGGATCCATTCGTTACTTTTTTTGCAATTTTTGGTATAATTGTATTTTTGTAATTTTTGGTTGTTATCGTATGCATCATGTGTCATATCTGGGAAAAGTCCTGCATGGCTTTGTCTTTTCTGTTTGAAAAAGACCATTCTTAGGTTTTTTTCAAAATATTTCAGGACCTACTACTTTTTCGTCATTTTTTGTTTGGGACGTAGTAGCTCTTGTGTTTATGTGTGCCTTGCATCACATCTGAGAAGACTCTTGCAGTTCCCTTTGGGCATGATGTTTTTGGGGCCTGTCTAGGGTTTCTGTATAATATTTTGAAATATCTTCGTTAGGTTTTTATAAATTTTGGTGAGAAAGTGGATTGCAAGGATAGTTGTGATATGCACTATGTGTCGTATCTGGGAAAAGTCTTACTTTTGGCTTTGCCTAAAAATGACCATTTTAGGGTTTTTTCAAAGTATTTCATGATCCATTCATCACTATTTTTCTATATTTTTGTGTGGAATTTGATAGTAATTGTATACATGCTATGGGCCATATATCACATCTTAGAAAACTCTTTTTCGCATTGGGTGCATCTTTTTTTGCATCAAAAATGAGTGTTTCTTGGGTTTTTTAAAAAAATTTCAAGGTGTGTTTATTACTTCCTGTTAACTTTTGGTCTGAAACCTCATTGACATTGTGATTAAGTTATGGACCACGTATCACATCTGCCAAACCTCGTGTATGGCTTGGGCATGGGGCCTAATGTCCAAAAATAGTTACTTTTCAGTTGTTTTGCTATGATCCTCTGTAGACATAAAAGTTATGCTCATTTTGTTATGGTTGATATTGGCTGTCTGTGATATTTCATTATTTTTGTTTATTGTGTGGAACTATGATTCCTGATTAAATTTGCGGAGTCACTAATTCTGCGACTTGTTTCTATTAAGCAGTTCAACGTGATGCTGTGCAGCAAAGATTAATATTTTGATATGCAATGTACCAGAAACGATATTTGGTTTTGGATTGTTATTGTATCTGTACCCAGCTTGCCTCCTGTGGAGCATTTTTTTCTTCCATATGTATTGCATGTCACAATTTGTATAAGGTGTTTGCTTTTTTATGTCCTACGTAATTCGTTATCTTTCTGTATACGAATTGTTTTCAGTTCACAGCAAGATATTGGGGATATCAAGAAGGTGTAAGTACTGTAGTCTTGTTGTTTCTGCGAGTATCATTCAATTCGCATCATTACCAGGCTCTAGTCTAGCACAGAAGGTAGTCTGTTCTTCTGACGTTCTTCCATTTTTCCTTTCTTCTAAAACATCTGCATGTGAAGAGAACGTCTTGGGGGTTTTGTATGACAATCAAATTAGGTGCCCTTTTTCTTGTTTCGTAGCTGGTCTAATGCCCTTTTTTGTTACTAGTGGGCACTACCATGCACAACAGATTAGCCTGGTTATGAATATGACATTACAATTTCATGCTTTAAATGCCTCTAAAATATAAATTTTACTCTAATGCCCTATCAGTTCAAATTAGTGTGCACTTTGATTTTGTAAGCAACACCTTTAGTAGCAATGCAGGGTAAGATTTTGGGAAAATATTGACCCTACCTAGCCTGGACCTTCTGAGGATGTATAAAGACTGGGGGGCTAAATCTGCCCCCTCGATATTTCCAGAAGGGCACATGCTATAGCCATGAAATTTGGAGGGTAGGCAGTCCTTGGTACGAACTCTTCAAAAATATCCCATTGACCCCTGTCTTTGTTCTGCGTTGTCTCTGTAAACAATGGTTTTGTTTAGAGACAATAGGAATGTCTAATTTGAATAGGTAATTATGCAAATTTATGCCATAGATTGTGTTTTTATGCACTAATTTGTTGCTCAGGCTAGAGGCCTGAACATGCATGACCATTTCCAATTGCCTTTAACAAAAGAACAATAGAACAATGGGACTTGACCCAAAATTTGAAATTTTCACTTCAGGCGATGTCTTGATAAATCTTATGAATTATCAGCAAATATCAGCACTTAAATTTTGCTCCTCATCGTTTGGCAGTGGCAAACTACCAGGAGGCTGTGTAGGGTTAAGGATCCACAAGGGAATCGCTGATTTAGTCGGGAAACTCCGTGTTTTGTTGCACGTCATTTATACTTATGGAATTCAATTGATTTGATTTGTAGATTTTTTTATTAAATGACACGGTGTTAGTAGATCATTGTTGATATAGTTTTCATGATATATCTGATTTTAAGAGTGTTTAGCTCCTTGTTTGACTTGAAAATGTTTTTAAAAAAGTGTGGCAAAGGGGTTTTGATTTCATGGAGAAGCTAGATACAACTTTAAATCCTGATGCTACTCTCTCAAGTACCTACTTTCTGTGGAATTCATGACCCACACAGATGTTATGCATTTTTTGCACCCTTTGCCATAATCTGATTTTGCAGACTGTGCAATTTTGGTTTTAGTGGTTTTGTTAACACAGGGCTTGTGGGGGGAGGGGTCGTTGGAGGAGGAATGCTACAATTTTTTTTTGCCATGTAGGCTATCATGGTTTCACAACCTAGGAGCCCTGGCTTTTGGAAACAGTTAACCAAAATGAACAAAATTAAGCAAGTTCGGGGAATAGTGCCGAAATCGGAAAAGATGAGCTAGAAGCCTCCCTCTAGGGGCGTAGCTTATTAAATAACACATCATGTAAGCATCAGAAAGCTTGGGAAGACGTGTTCCGAAAATATTGCCAAAAGTAGTGTTCAGTATGCTATCAGCTTTCATATTTTGTTTCAGTATATGTGAAATCAATGAAATCTTCAACGAATGTCGCCCTCTTAGTTCAAAGTTGGACCAAGTGATGATCGCCCACAATAAACATGCCAAGGTTTGTACTCTCAATTTTCTAAGTCTCTTGGACTTGGTAAATACACCTGTATAATATAATGTCTAACAATCCCACGTTTGGGAAATAGTTGTACGCAATGTGTTTTTTACCTTTTGTCTGCTCCTCGAGGATGGTGAAGATACGTGTTCAAGCATGTAAATTTGAGCCATATTTTTGCAAATGTTTTGTTTAGCTTGCGAATTATCATTTATACCTAAAAATGGTTATAAATATCTGACTGTTGTTTATTATTGCTTTGTAGGTTTTGGTGTGAAACTGTTGTAACTGTGTTGTCGATCATGCACCTAAAAAAAAAAATTCTTGTTTCCAGTATCTTTGTCCTGAGCTTTAGAACTGAACTGACTTTCTGGAAGTTATATTTGGTACGTTTTGCCCCCAAATTTTCCTTTGCTCCAGCTATATTGATAGGAATTTTGCTTGACAGTTCTGCTGGAGGTTTGAATTGAGTGTAGGCAATCTTCAAGATAAAGAACATTTAGCATATCAGGTATTTATTATTTGAAAAAGCATCCATGCCCAGCATATTAAAGAATATAGCTTATCTAGTGAACTATCAACAACTTGATTTTTGTCTTGGCAAGTGCTAACCTATTATCATGAATTTTTGCCCATCTCATTTTCACTGATTCCAAGGGCTGTTGGTGGTATCCTACGTGGGCTTTTTATGTTTTTTTTGCCATTCTGCTAAATTTTTAAAAGTAATACGCTGCTTGAAGTTGGATGCCAATTGCTGTCGGATCTACAAAAAGAAAGTTAAGACGGGCTGCGCAGCCGGTAACAGGTGCATTTGGTGGACCAGTGGACCGACTATAGTCCAGATCGCATAGGGAGGGTACTAAGTTGAAATGAAAATACCAGGTGGACACCTAGGAATAGCCTGACATCTTTTTCGGGACTGGCCTGAAGGATATTAATCCTGATTTGAAAATTGGCAAAAAACATTTTGCGACAAGCCACAGGAAGGATTAAGAGCAAAAGCTGTGATTTTATGGACCTTGATTTTGTCTGGGAAAGTAGTCATTTGGCTTGAGTGTGGTCATTTTGACAAAAAATGGTAATTTTTAGTTACCGTTATACTCTTTATAATTGATATAGGCAATCAGTGCCATCTCATCGCGTGTTATGTATGATCTAATACCCAGGGCTCGAAATAACGGCCGGTCAGCGGTCATTGAACGCCTATTATTCAGCTTTGACCGTCTACGTTTCTCTTTTAGCGGTAGCGCTGACCGTCTACTATTAGATCACGTCATGTGTAAACAAGTCGCGGCCCTCGTGCAAGTGAACAGTTTGAAACAAGGCTTGCAAACTCAGAGAAACCAATAAGGCGTCGAGCGCTTCTACTATGACGATTACGGTAAAATGATAAGCCTCAGTAAACTCCAATTGACCTTTGCACAGTGTAGGGAACAACCTGTACGTAAGCAATGCTCTGATACTTCATATTAGCTCGATTAATTTCATATCAGCTGCGGCAAAATCACCATAACAAAAAGCAACGCTTTACTACATTTCATTACTTATGCAAGACTCTTAGCGTGTTTGATTGTAATGCGTATGCGTGCAACGAATGGTTTCCCGTCTTTTCGAGGCTGCTAATCCCAATGAAATACATGCTCATGCACATACTCATGCCTGGACTAATAATGGCTCCCACAAGCAGTAGTTTATTTAATTTGGTTGGGCAACAGTCATTCCGATTTTAATCAGGGAAGTCTTAAAATATCCCCAGGCCAAAGTTAACGGTGTAGTAACCACAGTGTGGTGTTGATATGCTGGGAATTGGCCATTCCCGGTAACGTCAGTCCGCAAGTGTTCGGGGTTCACTTGTTGACATCCCCTGGTTGAAACATTGGCGGTCCCACTTGGTTTCCACTTACAAATTCTCAAATTGTACGCATTCGGTTTGACCGCCAATGTTTCAATCATGATCGTCTACATTACGAGGTTGACGGTCACGGTGACTGCTGCAAGTCATTTCCTTATTTCGAGCCCTGAATACCTGCATCCTTACTATATGTGAGAGCCCAACAATGCTGTCACTTGCTTGGATTGGTATCCTGATTACGGAACGCTGATGACATGTTTTGCTCTTTCTGTAGTTTGGGCATGTCAATGACGTGTTTTAAAGCAGCATCCCTTTGTTTGATTTCATAATTCTTAATAAGTGATGAGAAGGATAATGTGCCAGTGTGATGCATAAAGTTTATCTTTTCTGGGTATGTCTTTTTCGTGGGAAAATGATCAGCTATGCTCTATTATATTTGTTTACACAAATACCTGCTGTCGTGATGCTGGAAGGCACCTCATGTTGAAAATGTGGAAAGCAGAATAATGCTCATATATATTATTCTGTATAATTTGCTTATGTTGAAAATGTGGAAATCAGAATAATGCTCATATATATCATTCTGTATAATTTGCCGTCTGATAATTAAATAATCTGGTCTTTCTGAGGGCATCTCAAATAAATTGAAAATTTTTTTGCTGTCAATCACGAATCAAAATGCCACAATATCCTTGCTTTCATTGTCCAGGTGCAGGTTGCAGTCTCGTAAAGGTGCAAATGCTGATAGTATGGTTTTATTTTGGCTTGACCAATGCTATCTGTCTGAAGTTCAGACAAACAAATAATCTGGAAATATCCCTAGTTCCACTGTAGGAAATAGTGGCAAGTTCTTTCTTCTGTATTCGCATTTCCAACTTGACTTGTTCTTTAGTTGTCAAAGACTAACGCACATCTGAAGCAGATCTTCAATGTTCCAGAAACAATCGCAAAAACAAAATTTCTTATCAGCGATTCAAAATTTCTACAAGCTCATAAAAAGTAAGTATGTACTTCATGTGCCATGTTTTTGTGTTTTTCTTCTTAATCAGACCTGCCTTGTCTTTCTGATTTGATGAAGACAGGCTCGCAGGCTTTCAAGTGAAGGGGAGTCCTCCGGAGGAGAGTGATCTTTTCAAGGTATTGCAACTGAATTACACCAGGGCTTATTTTTGCACCATCTTGCTATCGGCTATTAAATGCAGGAGGCTGCCCCTCAATGCTCAAAACAATAAAATCATATGATAAACATGAAAAAATTGACCCTTTTCTGGAAATCGATCACGTGCCCTGCCCTTCGAGAAATGCCCTGTACACTGTAAACAGGTCAAGCTAATGATCAAAGGCACACATTTCCAGCTCTTCTTACATGTTTCGTGAGAGATTGCTGACGATAGCAAAGTCAAAGCTCTCTTCTTATTTCAAAGGCTATGGCTTTGGAACAAAAACATGAAACACAAGCGAAACTTTTGATTCAAGTGCAGCTTAATTTAATGCGGCATTAGATACGCGGCTTAATTTGGCGTAATAAGGTAGATGTATATTTTGCACCATAATAATAAAGCAAATAGGATGAACTGCTTTTAGAATTTTTTTCATGCGCTTTACATTCACTTGCTTGATTTTCTACCTCTTGAAGCACTTTTGGTACTTATGGCTCAATCGATAATTTTTTGTTCTATGTAAGTAGTTTTTGCACTCATCATTAGTTAATTTTAAGAACAGAAATTCACAGCTGAAGTGAGCAAATTCTATAGTAAACTGATTCAAGAGGGGGCTTTACGCTGGCTAATTGATGACGGGAAAGAATCTTAGATGATGTATGTACATTGCTAAAAGTGAATTAGTACATCTCAAATAATAAGGATAACTATGAAACCTGTTTGGAGCTGCTTGTGATTGCAAAATTGTTTCTTCTCTTAGTATAATGGAGCTGGAGTCAACTCGTGACGATCTTTTGTTTGAACTTCACAAACTGAGTCAAAATGATCCACATGCTGATCCTGTAGAACAGTCTGTACGTTTATTTTGGGTTGTATATTTTTTATTTGGCTGTTGTCGATTTTTATGTGGTATTGCCGTGCTGTTCACTAGTAAGGTTTTTGGTGGACTTATATCTGTGATGGCATTTGATATCGCATGCTTGATTTGAGAAGATCTTTTAGTGCATTTATTTAGAAAACTCATTTTGCCAGTGGTTAACTGTGGGAAAAGAAAATTTTGTGTCTCCTTAAATTCTGGTAGGAAAATATCAAAGGCATGAATTCTTTTTAAAATATGTTGGTTGTATGTTGATGCTTCAAAATGCCGTAAAACGATACTGGTATCTTTTCTTTTCTGTGTCAAATTGAGATATCAAAAGGTTTTCTTTAGATTTTTTTTTATATTTGCGACCATACACAAGAAACATTTCTTAGACCATTTGAATTGCTGTATTAAAATGTCATTATTGCTAGTATGTTGCATTGTGTTCCTCTTCATAACTTCAGAACCACTTAGTATGGTAATGAAACTTGGCAGGTGTAAAGTATGTGATAATGCAAATAATTTGGCTAAATTTTTTCATTGATAACGTCACTAATTTCTTGCTGACATCATCAAAATGATGTCAAGTTCTTGGAAAATGCCAAAAAATGCCGATTTTCAAAATTGGGATAGAAATGCATTTTAGTTTGAAATTATTGAGTTTTCTAGCAATTACTCCATCTATGTTAGAGTATACTGTTCCAAAGATCTATTTTTAGCTTTATTTTCTCCCGTTTTCGTTGAAAACAGCTTGTTTGGTGGTATTCAAAACTGAATCTACGGCACTATGACAATGACGTTATCACGCGTTTTGGGTGGCACCCAGAAAAAATGTTTTTGCGGATATGTACTCCTTGATAAATTGTGGGAAAAGTCATGAAGTTTCATGACTCTCGCTATAGTTGTTAAAAGGATATTTCAAAAAAATTTGTAAGAGGGGGCATTATTCACCCACACTCCACACCCGTTGTGGATCGGGTTAAGCCTGTCCTATGAAAAAAGAACTGAGTACAAGCAGAATATGAACATACCATTCATAGGCCATTGGCCATGAGGGAGATTGCTTTGTATGTGGTATAGTCTTTAAAATTCATACTGTTTTTGCAAACAGTCCTTTGCATCTTGCGAGTGATAAAAAAATCCTCTTGATGCTTGCCAAGAATCGACATTTGGTATATTATTAAATTCTCATGTTTTGTCTCTCTAGCCAATTTACAAGTATTTTGCTGAGGTGGAAGGATTATCTGTAAGTTGCTAATAGTCTGCTTCTTAAAATGATATTTATGCTGACATTGTATGTACCCCTCCCCCTGGAAAATTGCCTTATGGGGGAGGAGTGGAGGGGGTAAGGAAATATTCTCGTTTTGATGGGGGTAGTGGGGGTAGACTGTAATGGGTGGGCACTAGAATAAATGGATATGAAATGGATAAGAAATTCACTTGTTCTGTTTGGCATTAGTATATATATTTACGTATTCAAATCTTGTTGTTATGTTACTATTTCCTGTTCGACATTGCTGAGACTCTCTTCAAAATCATTCGTGTTTCTTTTTTCTTTCCTATCCTATGTGTCAAATTCTTTTATTGGTTGATGGTTGCTATATAATTTGATTGCCAATCCATGTTTCAGGATGGTTTGTAGAGTGGGGGGGTACAAGGAAAAAATTTAATGAGTGGTAGTTGTAAATGGGAGGGAGTAAATTATAAATGGGAAGCCTCTGTACACTGTGGTCACAATAAATCAGTGGATCAGGAAGGTACTGAATCTTTCAAATGCAACTAGCTGGAAAAAATCTGTGCATTGTTAGTGTACTAGTTTGACTTCAAGTGTTCTGATCGTGAGGTGTTCTTGTGGTTAACTATAATTGATAAAAGATTTGAGGACTATATATGTTTTTATTTTCATGAGTTCAGATATTTCACGAAGAAGTTACCAAGTCAAAAGTTTTTGTTAGCAACTATATGAACAGAATAATTATGTGTTAGATTTCAAATGCTGATGAGCAGACTACCACTTTCAACAAGTCGCCCTCATGCCATCAAACAATCATTGTTCTTTTGTGTGTGGAAGTGTGTGGCTATCGACCTCTGAAGCATAGTGGCTGTTGTATCATATTGGTCTTGTTGTTCAGTTAGGTTTTCTGGGAGTGCCCCTCTGATTTTTGACATTTTATTGTAATGGTCCTTGCTTTATTATCAGTTTCACTGCCGCAGCCTTTCTGATCAGAAAATGAAAAGGTAAACATTTGCTGGCAGCAATGAAACATGTGTTGTAATGTGTGTCAATGAAGAGCCATTATGAAATGGCATCCACTAGGGAATAGTTAGGCACAAAGCTTTGTCAGTTGATCACATTCATTAGTTTTGGTGTTTGACATCTTCGACAGTCATCTTAAATGATGAGGTGAAACATAACTTCAGTTGCCATTGCTCTTCCGTGGGAAAACTACAGCACCTGTTAAATCGGCAATGTTTTTGGTATCTTAATTGTGGCACATGGTAGAGCAGAGCGCTGTTACGCTTTGTGAGGGATTTTGTATTTAAAGTGTCTTCTTCATTTATGGAAATAGTCTTTCATTCGGAGATGAAACACTTCTGGAATCATCGCCGTCAGATCCCTGCCATTCTCTCTCAGGGGCACAGTCAGGAAATTTGAGATCAATAGATACGCTGTTAAATTTAGGCATCATGTTTCTACTGTCTCAGCAGCTATTTTAAATGTTATTTCATATCAAAAGGTAAATTTCAACTTGTCTGCTAACACAACTGTTTTTATTGCTCTCAAACTTGTGGCAAGTCTGGTACTGTTTGGGCATTGTTAGTGTGACTAGTTTGTATTGTAGAACAAATCTATCTTTTTCACTATCGCAGGAATCTCTTTCGAAGCAGTTGTGGACTGTCATCGACAGAACGCTTAGTGCAGTTAGAAGTAACCCCACTGAGCTGGTAACTGCTCTTAGGATCATCGAGAGAGAAGAAAGGTATACTTGGTGTCAGTAAGCTGCTTTACTTAGGAATATGTCATTACTACCTGAAAAATTGCTTTTCCTTTAACTATACAAATATTTACCTTTCTGGGTTTGGATACTTGTGTGATTTTTTTCTGTGTTTCCTAGGATATTCTCCTTTGTTTGAGGTACCTTTTTTAATGTGTGCTGAATTAACTTGGTTTCAATTCTCCTGAAATACATAGATGCAAGTTATTTCACTTCCTTTCCACTGCACATTATTCCATAGCTCTTTAGAAACTGTCAGATATACATAAAGCGTAATCTGACAGGCATACTTTAGGCTAGTGAGACGTTCATGAATATCCAGTCTTTTATCTGAAACAGTACGTAACTTAGTACACGTTTTCAGCTCGCATTATCAGAGTTTCTCAACCATGGTTAAAGCCTCTTACTTACTTCATGTTTATTTTTAGATCCGATAAACGTAGTCTTGAACAGCAGAAGAGTACGAAGTTCATTGCTCCTGGCCGACCGAAATGCCTGAAGCAACATTGCCTGAGTACTTTAAGAAAATCTGTTGATAATAGGTATGTGCAGGAGGTTTGTTTGTTGCCTGAAAGTTGCTTCTTCAAGCTTATTAGATATTTCTGTGTGACCTGTATTGAAGGAAAACTCAGACCCTGAAACAAGTTGTGCTTGGCTGTTAAACATGACCATCAAAATCCCAAATATCACCTCTAGACTTTATTGGTTTGTCACTGTGAAGAGAAATAACTATTTACAAATATATCAAAGGAAGCCCCTCAAGATGCCCTCTGTCTTCCGTGTACCTAGCTGTGTGATGAGCAGCTGAGATTGGCGGTAAGCGGTTCACAGGTTTCCATGACAACCAACTAACCTATTGATATCAAGTACAAAAACATTCATTGAAATTCTCATACACTTTTATGATGGCATTATGAATTGTGGCAGGAACCAGCGAGAAGAAGCAAGTAATGGCAGTCGAAGGTCAAGCTGGCTGGCTGAGAGTGAAATGATAACCTTCCAGATTTCGTAGTAGGAAATAGAACTCACTACCGTAATGCCTCGAATAAGCGCTCGGGCGCTTAGTTAATTTCTGGAACTTATTCAATAATTACACTTCTAGGGTGGGCGCTTATTCAAGCGGGGCGCTTATTTGAGGGGGGGCACACTCATTCAAGGCATTACGATATTGATCATAGAATCGCTGTGTAAGTCGAGTTAGGGTGACTTAATTTTGGGTTGGAGTTTTCCTTTAATTTTGCTGGTTTCTCATTTTCTCAGGAGATTTCTTAGAAATAGTATACGTTTTTGCCCAGGTTTTTGCCCAATCTAGAGAGCTCGAAGCAAATTTTTCTTCCTTCTGCAATAATTGTTGACGTAGGACTTGTTTAGGATAATGTTGATTGTGATATACGCATTTCAGGTGCTAAGGTTTAAATTCTTTACTGGAACTTGTGAACATGTCATATCTTTTATTTGGGAAGAAGTCATTACTGTAAAACCTGGTTAAAGCAGGCGGACCAAATTTTTTGGCCCCGCCGTTCCCCAGTCAAAGTCTCATAAAAACACCTCTATAAAGCGAACAGAAAAAGCAGACTCCTGTGTAAGGCCGACAAAATTTTTGGTCCAAGGGCGAAAGTTGACCTCTATAAAGCGAACAAATCAGTTTTCCGAGCAAATTTTTGGTAAAAAAGTTTCAAAATTTTGAAAAAGTGCTCTTGATCTAACTCAATGAACTACGACAGCATTTTAATTGTGTATACCATACTAAAAAAGCAAATTACACTGCATTTTTCAAACAACAGTCTACTTTTGCTTGAACACTGCCATCCACATCATCAACAGAAAAAGATTTTATCAAGTTTTTGTTAAATTGAGCTCTCTTTCATAGATTTTTTAAGTTAAGTGGGTCTAGTTTACAACTTGAGACTCCCTGGTAAGCAACCAAGTCCTTCAGTTGCCAAAACGTGATCCTTGATCGATTTTGGTCATAACCTCCATAAGGGGGACACCAGTCTAAAGTGGACAAATTTGTCCAGTCCTGCAGGTGTCCGCTTTAGCCACGTTTTACTGTAATAGTTCTTGGATGCCATCGGCTTCTCTTTTTTGCATCTCTTGAGGTGACTTCTGTGTTAACTTTGTAGGTTTGATAGCAATCAAATGGAGCTTATCGATAAAACAAAGAAGATGTGGCTGGTTAGGCACTTGGAAAGAATGAGAGCTTTTATTCTTGATGACCTCCTTGCCATCAAGGTAATTTTCCTAAGGTTCTATTAATTTTAGTAGCTCTCGAGAGCAGTACATTCCACTGAAAATGGAACATTTCCTGTGTCGTCTTTTAGCCAAGGCTTGGTGTATTGTCTCTTCTTTGTTGTTTTTGATACCTACAGTTACGAAACCTATCACTAGTTGAATCTCTCTGCTTGTGCTTCTAGTCAGTGCACCTATGGATATTCGCGGGTAGTCTTTATTTATGTATTACTCTCAAATAACGGCTATCCAACCGGTTCCCGCCTGAATTCTGATCTTAGCTTCTCAGAGCTACTTAGCTTTTTCCCCTGATGTACACTGTGAAGTACAAACGAGCCCCCTTTTCTTGCAGCTTATCTCCTCTTAAGGGTAAAATTTCATGCATCTATTATAGGCACAGGTCTTAACCCCTTCGCTCCTGGTGTAGACATATGTTGACACATTTTAGATGAGGTCAAACAGGATGTTCATTGTGTTTTTGCACATTCCAACTGCAACGAGCGACTTAAGTTATTATGGAATTTGCTTTTAGAACACTTCTCATGCTTTATATAGACGGTCTGTCATGTAACTGCACACTAACAGTCACTCGCATCTTAATATGTTCATTAGTAGAGTTGGAACCTGATGTCAACATATGACGATATGTTTTTCGAAGTCATAATTTGGAGCTTTCAAAGGGGTTTTATGCTTCATAACTCTAACGTTCGACCTCATATTCACTCAGATTTATTCAAAATTTAGTATTTTACCATTCCACGTACTTTTCCTTGGTAGTATGGCAACAGGAATTTTCTCAAAATTTACAAATTTGCTTGGTAAAAGCCTGTTGTCAACATATGTTGACAGGTAAAAAACACAAAAGGACTTTGAAATGCTAGAATTTTCGTTCAGAACACGAATCTAAGGCATCATAGTAGTGGGAAAATGCCTGAACCAACATCTTTGAAAAACTATTTATAGGTGCAGGCGTGAAGGGGTTAATTTGGAGCTCCAATTTAGGATGCAATGGTTTTGGACTCTGAAGGAGTAGTCTTCTATTGCAGCAATATATTCCATTGTTACATTTTAAACTTCAGGCGTTGTGTAGATATATTATGTTGTTTAGCAATGCTCACTTCAAATGCTTCTTATTTGGAATCGCTCGCTACTAGACCCGCCAAAGCTCTAGCCTCTTACCTTTGGAACTTATTGTGTTACAGGATTAACAAAATGGATGTATGGTCTCAAAAAAATAATTAATACCAGCTAGCATGGTCTCTATGTTCTTCATGAGAGGAAGTTTTGGGGCATAGCATAGCTTCAGATAAAAATTTTTCTGCTATGTAGGTGCCTTTTCATACCAGTGAATTTTCAGATCTACTTATAGTCTGATAATTTTAGCTGCTATGAACTATTGTCATAGGTTTTGGTGATTTCTCCACACTATACACCTGCTAATATTCAAAGTCATCCTTAGCTTGTGTAGTATTTCCTGCCCTTTCATCAACAGATTTGTTCCCTGTCAGTAGGAGGAGAGCGGCAGGCCTTCCTTGCCTTTCTCTCGGGTATATTACTCCCATGTGCTTTGTTAACACTTGGCGTTGCGTCTTTCATTACACTTAGTGTTTTGTGCTTTCTTCATTGAAGCCTGTTTTTTTTCTATTTCTAATAGATGCTGTTAGATGCTTTATCAGTTTCATGGCCTAGCAGATACTTCACAGGTACTTTTAGGAGGGTGACAGAATCAGGCCCCTTCCTCCCCTGCCCCTCAGCCATACACCAGCCGAAAAAGCCTGCCCTGAATAGGGTCAACTGGAGTCAACACATGAAGCAGCTTCCTTGACTTTGCTCAAACTTGAAGTTTAAGCTTAGAGAAACCACTACGAAAATTGCCCATGTTGATTCCTGATACTATGTTATGGCTGGCTTTCTGCATCATTACTGTATTTCCTAAAAGTTAAGGACACACTATGGATATTGTGTTGGTAGAACTGCGAATTTACTCACTGAAAACTGTTCTTGTTTGCAGCACTTGGTTCGTCCATGCTTCCCTCCATCTTATAATATCTTCAAAACTTATGTTTTGTTGTATCATGCGGCAGCATCTAGAACTGTAAGTCTTTTATTTTATATTGTATCATACTTGTTATTTAATATGAGCAGGGTCCTGCATAGTCATGGTATTGTAACACATAATATACATAGCTGAGATATGGTGTACACATCGTGGTAATATTTTCTTGTCTCCATAGATATCTTCCATTCTTAAACTTGATTTTCGTATTAGTCCTCCAAGATGGCTACCACCTATACCTAATGTGAACTGCTTCAGTATCACTGCATTTTTAGACACTTTGATTACTAGTTAATGAGCATGTAATACGTCCTGCACAGAAAGTATCCACCTCTTGTTTTACCTCATTTTGTAATTGATGTGCATATATGTTAGAATCTGAACAAAATTGTAATGTCTGAATGTAAACTAAAGTAATAGGCGTCGATAAAGTAAATATACAAATGTATTTACTGCAAATGCTTGCATTGTTTAATGACTGTCAAAGATGTGTGGTAAGTGTGTCTGGTGGCTATGTCATATACCACATTTTGTTGTACAAGCATCAGGTTTTCTTGTCTGCTAGAAAGTCGTTTGTGATTTTTGATTGTTCAGCCCTGAAAGTTGTGCAGTTGACAAATGGGCTGACTGGAAACTTCGTTCAAATGAAAATTTTGTCTTTTGGATATTTATATTGCTATGAAGCACTGCACATCATTATGATAAAATTAAAAGCGGATTGAAATGTTGCATCTTAGGTGCCATTTTCAAGCCTATAACTATTGATGATCGATTTCATTACGTCAAGGAGAACCTTATAAACACATTTGTTTGTTCATAGAGGAAGAGACCAGGAATGGCTTTATGGAATACCCCCTCTCAGAATCTCAAAAGTATTGGACACAGTTAGCTTCTGCGTTCATTACCATATGACTCACACTCAAGCAAGACATGCTTAGCATCATCAATGCCATCTCTAGCTGATAGGTCGGTGAATCATTTTTGTCTAAAAATATCTGAATTGTGTATTCCCAAAGGCAGCTTAGTCCTCTTGGACTGAGAATCACCCTGAAACTTTCTGAGTTTTCATAGAATTTAGTTAGCAACATTTTGGGCTGAAGAAAAATTTCTGCACAGGTGAGCCGTTGTCCTGGAGAGCCCTATTGCTTCAGGCAATTGCCGAGAAAGTTGTCCTTTGTGGACTCCCGCTTTAGCGGAAGAGTCCTATAAAATGAGGTCTGTCCGTCCGTCCTTCCGTCCGTCCGTCCGTCCGTC
>JAOBRC010374237.1:9438-19940 GCA_027575255.1 Scolionema suvaense
GTTTTTTTGTTAAACATGCTACATATAAATTTCCTAAATATGTGGAACAATTTACACATCAGCGTTCATTTTAGTGAGTCACTGATATTAACTTCTAAGTAGATTGCAGCATAACCAGGATGTTAGCTAGCCTTGTCAGGGTGTGTATAACGCAACTTTCCCAATATAGAGGAATTTCCCAATAGTGCCCATCCGTTGGTGCCATGTGTCAGTTTTCCTTCTCCAAGTAGGGTCAGCAACACATGACTGAGTTCAATTTATCTCAGTTTCAATGCTAAGCAGAAACAGCATGGTTGGAACATGACTGCTCTGTTTTGGCTGGTAAAACTATTGTTTCCGGCATCCTAAAGAAAGCACATTGGATTAAAGAAGGCTTGGGGTTGAAGGAAAGTTTTCCGTTATCTGACACTGTATAGCAAGAGCTTTCAGGGTTATACCCTGGACCCAGCAGAGGGGGCTTATAGCTCCTCCTACCCCAAGTTACCAAAAAGGTCAACTGCATCATCTCTTTCCGAAAATTTCTGCCTAGCACGCTGATAACAATATCATTTTTTTATTATAACTCTTTGAAAGATTATTGTGCATACTAGCTGTGTATTTTCCTTCTTTGGTTAGATTACATGACGTTTATTTTGAACTGTTTTTGTACTGTCACAAGACCTGTTCTTTCTTTATTTTTCTTCAAATAATTAGGAACCAATTGTAAAGATAGTGCCTCAGATTGTTCATTGTCTCAAGGCTTGATCTGACTCTTCATGAGACTCGATCTATGTCTTGTTGAAGATACTTCGTTGAGTATTATTTGTGAGGTAAATTTCAATGTTTTTTTCTTTCAAGGATGGGCACATGTATTGTGTGCACTTTACATTCCTGAGGTGCGATTTGGAGATGTTTCAACGATGGAACCGATAATTCTTTCATCTGTTCCTCATGAAAGGTACCTTAAGGTGGGTAGCGCTTTGCTAATTTCCTTCACACATGCATTCCCGATTTAAACCAGAAACATTAAATGTGTTTTGCATGAGTTTGGTTTCACAATATTTGGGATTTTGGTGAAATTGGTGTTAAGATGCTCCTACCAGGATTATATAAATGGATGTTCCTGTAATAACTGATACTGTTGATTAGCACACTGCTTGCTGTTAGTTCCTCCTCCTAGCTACAGGAGCCTTTGTGTGAACTGTGAATGGATGATTCTGCAAACTAGAGACTATCGAACCTATGCAAATTTGTGTGCTAAGGGTCAAGACCATGATGCTCTTATTTCTAATGAAGTGAAGTAAAATTTCTTCTGCAAGTGTTAGAATGGGAACCATAAGCTGGTCAGCAAACCAGTACTTCGTCTTCCAGAAGCAACCGAAAGGAAAAGATGGGACATACATAAATATTTCAAAATGAATTACTCATAACAGGTATAACACTTAACAGGTATTCCAAGCAGTAGAGACTAACAGATAAGTGTTTGGCGATCAGCACTGGCTGTAATGACCTTGTTTATTTCTGCACAAGAAAAGATTTTCGTGTGCAATTTGTTCAGTGCTGAACACAGTTATTCAGGAGTACACAAGAAGGTCAATTTTTGCAGATAATGGACCCTTAGTAACTATTGCTATATTATTTGATGGGAATTCGAAGATGAACTTCCACAACTTCACTTGCTTTTCTGAACTCGTTTTTACATATATTCGGTGTTTTCTAAAGTAGGCGGCAGCCGGCTCAGCAGGACTTCTACTTTCAAATATTCTTGCATTTGTGCTGGCTAGTTTTCATAAATGTGACTAGATAAGAAAGGAACCTATGTCAGTTTGTGAATTTGAGCAGACTATTTTTTTGCTGTAGCCTGCTACCAAGAAAACTTTTAAAACACGTGGATGTTCATGCACTCTGAGCAAACGATCCTGACTGATGATTTCTTGCAAGGAAATCATCTGTAGGTGTTCACCAAGTTGCTTTGCTGGAAGGTCCCCGCACATTACACTATGGCACTGCCTTCAGAAGGGTCTTTCATTGAAATAAATTCCTGATGACTTTTTTTGCTCACCAAGTACTGGCCTCCCTCCAACATTATCCGTGGAAATGATTTGATGGTAGATCTGTTCTGAGTCAGTAAAAACTTTAAGAGTTGTTTCCACAATGGACCAGTGTATATTGCCATATGCTATATTGCTATGTGCTACTGCTAACTCACGCACTCTGTCATCATCTTCTTGCATAGTGGTGAGCTGATTGCGTTTCACTTGGACAACTTTATATGGATTGGTGTCATTGTTATTTTGCTCTGCTTTAAAATTGCACCGTCCCGAACATTGATAGGCTTAGCTTTAGCTTGGTGTCACTTATCATGGAACCTCTTCTGGCGAGCTCTTTTACTATCATGCATTTTCCGCGTAATTGAAGTCTGAGTGGATGGATCTGGTAGTAAAAGCTGAGGAAGTTTGGTTTTGAGGCTTTAGCTGGAAAGATGCCTGTGGTGCTGTGTGGTGCGGCCCTGTACTATAGCAGGTAGGTACGGAGAACTATTTTAGGATCCTTACCTTCTGCTTTAGCTGCATGGAGAAGTTTGCAAAGCGTCTTCATGAAGTTCTCAGCAAACCTGATGCTTTGGGGATCTGTCAGTGTACATGGGTGATAAACTATTCCGCATTTAGCGCAGTACATTTTCCGTTCATTGCTGTTATACGGTCGGCCATTTTCTGTGGTTATGGTTTCATGTGTAGCAATGATCCTGTCTAGGCATGGCTGTAAGACATCAAAGCAAGTGGAGCTGACAATATCTACTTCTGTATACTTACAGTACTGATCTATGATCACATGGAGGTAGTATTTTACACCAATTGGTCCTTTATAGTCAGCATGCACTCGTCGCCAAGGGCGTTCTTGTAAAGTATTTGGTTCCAAGGCAACCAGAGGAGTGTTGGGAACAGCTGCCAAACACGGTTTTGTCATCATAACCCGAATTTTGAAGTCTGTTCTGAGCAGGATGCAGGTGGAGTTCTACAGCAAACCCGGGATGTTTTGAAGAGGGGATCCATTGCTGTTTATGATATGATCAACTCGACCATCAGAGTGTGAGTGTATTGGGACACCTGCTCGACTTCGTCTGTTACGGAGGAGAAGAGGGACATAGTTCCACTGTCTGTCCAAAGCAGTGTAGCAAGTTCTCTCAGACGAAAATGTATGGTTTTATCCTGTATGGCAAAGACCTTGTGCCAGTACCAAGGAGTCGCTCTTCGTTGTTGTGGGAAAGCTTCTCATCTTACTATTGAAACGGTACAGTATGCTGGATGGTAGACCAGTCGAAGACAGCACCAATGTGTCATGTCTTTCTGCAGGAGTGCCAGAACTTCATGTGCCAGTATCTGTGGAAGATAGAATTTCAGTCCGACGTAAATTTTGTCTGGTAGCGACTATCAACTATTCTGGTTCGGTTCAAGCTAGAGGGTACTATTGGGCAAACGTTAAATGACCTAGGTCCGGAAGCTGGTTGATGTGCAGTGACTCTGGTGTCACCACCTCCAGCCTTTCGGATATCAGTTATGCCAACTTGTATATCGCCTTTTACGTTCGTTCGGACTAAAGGTGTCTTCGTCTATCTCTTCAGTTTGGCAGCTACTATTCTCTGTGGTGTGTAGTTTTTGTTATCTGGTGCGGTGTTGTTACATATTTTCCTATATTGAAAGTTTTGTATATACAGAATCTAATTATTTATTTCCATGAAGTATTTCGAATAATTTTTTTCCTTCTTATTTGTTTTGTTTCTATTTATTTCTTTTTGCTGTTGTTGCTGTTGTTGTGTTTTTTTGGGGGGTGGGTGGTTCGTGCATGTTCATGTTTGTTAGTTTTTGTTGTGTTTTCTTGTATGTGTGTAATTTCCATGTGTGCAAGTGTATATCTCCAAGCTCTTTGATGTTTCTGCAATGTCCCAATAGTTTGCACTTAAACAGAAAGTTACGTTTATCGTGCCAGCCAATGGATCAGCACAAAAAATACGTATGCTCTTTAGTATCATAATTCGGCCAATAAATCTTTGTCTTCTGGTCAGAGATGTTTAGAGGTCCACTTCACCTGCATTCGTATGAAAGTGACACCAGTTGTTTGAAGGCTCGCATTTTAGATTCTTAATCAGCCGGTGAATAGACTACCTACTGTAAGGACTATTTTGAGGCTGAATAGTTTTTCAGAGTTCAAAAAAACAATTGCTTCCCTCTCGCATGGTTTCCATTTGTTCACCTGTGCAACCGAAAACTGAGAGATTTTTTGGGTGGCCTAATGTCTACCCCCATGTGGTCGCTGTTGCTGGTATTGAGGCTTGCGATAGAATAAACATTTGCTGTCCGTATAGTTGTAGTGTGTTAAATACTGACATTCGTTTAGTTTCCACCAGATTTTTCTGCTTGTGTCTTTGTGTTTGCCGTTGTCATTAGATATGCTCAGCCTGACAATGATGGGATTTGCCCATGACTTGTTAGGGAGCAATGTTCCTCGCATTCATTGAGGTGTGTATTTTTATGTTTAGATAGTGTTACCATTGTCGAGTGCTAAGTTTTTCCTCCCATACCGCATGGCCTCAAATAAGCACCTGGGTGCCATTTTAATTTTTCAGCATGCTCATGTGGCTAAAAAAATAACAATGAAAGCTAAAATAAGGGGTGCTTATTCAACATTTCTTGGTGAATTGCATCACTTTCATTCTTGTCGAAAATTTGGAGCATCACCAGTTTCTAGACGGGCATTTAGTCCTGTTTCAAATGTTGTGTCGCATCGCGTGGAAGCTATGTTTACTTTCGATGAGTAAGAAGTGGTTTCATATGTGTTGAAATCTGTGCATGTCCAGTTACTCAACAACTGTTGTTGCTGCTGGCTAGTGTGAATTCTTTTTAACAGAAAAGACTAGTTCTGCTTTCTATGCCTTCTTGCAGAATGGAGAATCTTTCATATATTCTCTGGCTGAAAATAACAACTTTTTGTGCAACCAAAACCCGCTGCAGCAGACAGTCATGCAGAAGTTGTAGGTAGCGTCAGAAAAGTATGAAAATGTAATTTTAGACATCTGAACTGAATGTTGATGGTAGTAACAGGATGGGCAGAGCATCTGTTAGCTTCCTGTCCAGGAAATACCTACGCAAAATTGTGTTTTCTAGGTGAAACATATTTTACAAATTCGTTTGTTCGAGACCGGTGCATATTCAAGAGGGGTGCTTATGAATTGGTTTTGTCAGGGAATGGGTTTCTTTTTTGTATAAATGTTTATTCTTTTTGCACAATTAAATCTATCAAAGCAGTTTCAGATAAAAGGTAACCATGGACGTATAATGTAACTGGACTACGCAGGCGACCTCTGCAATTATAACCAGACTCAAAAGCAATAATAAGCGCAACATGTCAATGATCACTTGCACTGATAAGTTTTCAATTAATCTGGTGAATATATCTCATTATGAGCCAATCAAATTCAGCCTTCAAATCTATTATGCAGAATAGTCACAAGAAGCAATGCTGGAAAAAGTAGAAAGCGTGTGAAGCTCAGTATGACTATAGGTGGGAAGATTTCATGCTCCCAACTAATTCATTTGGTAGCAATTCCTTTACTTTCAACATCAACCAATTTTAAAAGCATAAATTCCTTACTTCATGAGTGTAGTTTGAAAGGAATTATTTCTGCTTGAACAAGGGATACGGCATATAGTAAATCTCTTAATTCAGATTTCGTGTGTAAGTGTGTCATTTTTAATATGTCATATCTTCCAATCCAGAACGATCCCAGAAGTGTCACTTAGATATGTAATAGAATGCTATCTGAGAAGGCCGTATGCAAAAACTTTACACACAGATTTGGAGGAAAGTTAACTGATCTGGAGCATACTTTTTCATACACTTTATAACCTGCTCCTCGTAATGTGATCTGTGATACTTAAATGGCCGCATATTCTACCAAATCTTAACGGCCTCAGGAGGAAATGATCTGGCCTACTATTCTGTAATTTTCATGTATGAAAGATTTTGCAAGACCTGAGAGTGGAACAAAGTGGGTGGATTTTTGGCGGTAAAAGATGCAGCAAATTGGCTGCAGATTTCATGCGCTGAGATATGAGGAGCCTGGTCTTCAAAGAAATGCCGACACAATTAAAAATTGAATAGATACAGCTTGATGGCAGAGCTCTTTCGTAGTCCAGTTAAATTATACGTCCATGAGGTATCTAAATTAGTAAGTTACCTGAGAATTAAATTTCTTACAAAGCAAGTGAATAAAGTACACTATGAAGACTCAACATCAATATCATCATCACTTTCTCAGTCTTCAAGCACTAGCAACACATGCGGTCAAGCCTCGTGTCGTGTTGTGGGGAACTAGTGGGTTTGCTTCCCAGGGGGAGGGGACACTTATTTTATACAGGCACTTTTTCTAACCATTACTGTAGTTGCTTACATTGTGCACTGTGGGACCATGCAAAGAGGCCACTACACAGCTTTTGTTAAGGATCTTGGAAATTTTTCCAGGCTCTTATGTAATAATGAAGCTGTCATTTGCGTTGGGTGGAATAATAACGAAGCTGTCATTTGCGTAGGGTGGAATAATAACGAAGCTGTCGTTTGCGTAGGGTGGAATAATAACGAAGCTGTCATTCGCATAGGGTGGAATAATAACGAAGCTGTCATTTGTGTAGGGTGGAATTATAACGAAGCTGTCATTTGCGTAGGGTGGAAGCCTAAAGATTGACTTGATTCTGACATTGTGTTCTTTTTTATAAGTCTACTTGACAGTGCTTGGTGTCACCTGATCTGCTTTCTTGATGAGAAGTTTAAGAAATGATGTGTTTCTGCACTACACTACTAGTGGTACTTCGATGGTTTGCTTGACCTACCCACACTTACTGTAACATATCTTGAATTGTCCACACCTACCGTAACATTGCTTCAAAGATATTCAAAATAAGGTTCAAAATCCTTGTGTGAGTTTTGCACTGATGAAGTGTTGTCTGCACAAGCACCACAGTTTTGGACTCTTACTGACCTTCCAAAAGTGACAAATACTTCTGAAAAGGGCAGAGATTTGTGTCGTAGCTAATCCCGTGAGGGAGTCTACCATCGAATACTATAATGCTCAGCCCTCGATATTTTTTAAGAATAGTTCGAAATCAGAACTTTACTTTTTTGTGGTTTTTGGTGTGAAACTACTGGGCAATAGCAGTTATGTTGTGGACCATGTTCAGGGTTTTATCCAAGCGCTTTGGTCACAGGCCCCTCTGCTTATAAGATTGAGTTTTTCAGACTGCAGAGGAGCACTTGCCATGCTCACATTAATAACATGTAGACAATTCACAGGAAAACTAGATAGTTTTCATAGAATTGCTGTTTCAATATGCTGCATTTGAGCAAATTCAAGTTGGACAAATCCGGAGGCACTTAGTTATCAGCTTCACCAATGCATGTTTCCGGTGTTACCTGGTCTTACTTGCTGTAGCAAACATGGCAAACAAAGGTAAGTCAAATCTCTCAGCAGAACTCCGAGCCAAGTAGCTTCTCTCTTCATATTTTCTGTAGAGTTTATTTGTCTGGGAAAATCAACCTTAGAAGATTGAGTTTTTAAACGCAATTTGGGATTGTGTTTCACGAACCCCGAACGGCTCGTCAGAAGTGCTTGGATAAAACACTGCATGTTTCAAATCTGGGAAAACTCTGGTTCGGCTTGCAGGTGGCAAGTTATACACGTTCAAAAAAGGCGTTTTTCATGGATTTTTCTAGACTAGAAAAGTCTCTCTGAATCTGACTCTGACCAACTGCTTGCATCTAGCGCTCTACGCCCACACCGATGGACTAGAAGCAGAATGAGAGAGAGACTAGCGCCTTCCGGCAAATTGAGCCAACCCTCCTAATGGCAGTGCGACACAAAAGCCTATTCGTTTCTTTCCTTGCAAAATTACGGGGGTCCTGATGACCAGATAATTTAACCATGTGCGTAATTAATCATTAGGAACCGCCTTGATACTGTGCCCCCTGATTATGCAAAGATTTGAGTTTGATTGACGGCAGCTTCAATAGGCACTGGAAATTCAAGCTAAATTTAGTAACCCAAAAATCTGGCTCATTGATAGGGAGAATATTAAGAGCCGAAAACGGTGACTGGCAGAGTGTACAAGTCTCTCTTTCTGGTTGTCATCGCGCGGCTTCTGTGGCCCTCTTGCGGGATTTGAATAGAGAGACTTGTCAAGTCTAGGTTTGTTCCAAAAAAGTAAAAAGCGATTCATGCAATTCTTGTCATTTTTCCTGGGAATATTAGGGACATTTCTACACATGTTATGAACTGCATGCCATGTCTCCTGACAATGTTGTTTGACTTGCGGGTGGCAATTCACATTCAAAAATGGCGATTTTTAGGGGTTTTCCCATATGTGTCATGAACGGTTAATCTGTTTATCGTTATTTTTTGTGTGAATATTTGAGGCAACTGTACGTATGTTATGAACCATTTGCCATCTCTCCGGACAATCTTGTTTGGCATGCAGGTGGCAATTTAGGAAAAAATGGTATTTTTCATGATTTTTTTCAAATAAGTAAAAACTCTTCATCTGATTCTTGTCATTTTTGGTGTGAATATTAGGAGCAACTCTGTGCATGTTTTGAACAAGTTGCCATGTGTCTTGAAAGCCGCGTTTCGTCTAAAAATGGTAATTTTCTAGGTTTTTTTCCGCGTATGTCATGAACGATCAATCTGTTGATTGTTATTTTTGGTGTGAATATTTGAGACAACTGCATGCATATTATCAACCTTTTGCCATGTCTGCGGACAATCTCTTTTGCCTTGCAGGTGGAAATTCACGCCCCAAAAATGGTGTTTCTCAAGGTTTTTCCCAAATATGCCAAGAACTGTTTATCCAATTCTTGTCATTTTTTGGTGTGAGTATTTGGGGCAACTCTATGCATATTTTGACCAGATGCTACGTCTCCTGAATGTCGCGTTTGGCTTGCGGGTGGCAATTTACGTTCGAAAGAGCGCTTTTTATGTGTATCGTGAACGGTTAATCTGGTTATTTTTATTTTTGATGTGAATATTTGAGGCAACTGTACGCATGTTATGAACCATTTGCCATCTCTCTGGGCAATCTAATTTGGCTTGCAGGTTGCAATTTAGGGCACAAAATGGTGTTTTTCATGATGTTTTCCAAATAAGTCAAAAACTATTCATCCGGTTCTTGTCATTTTTGTTGTGAATATTAGGGGCAACTCACATGTTATGAAGCATGTTCCTTGTCTTCAGAAAATCTCGTTTGGCTTGCAGGTAGCAATTTATGTCCAAAAATGGCGTTTTTCATGGTTTTTTCCAAATATGTCAAAAACCGTTCATAGGATTCTCGCAATTTTTGTTGTGAATATTTGGTGCAACTCTGCACATGTTATGAAGCATGTACCTTGTCTCCGGAAAACCTCGTTTGGCTTGGAGGTGGCAATTTACATCCGAAAATGGCTTTGTTGATGGTTTTTTGATTCGCGCGCGAAGCGATGGCGAATCTTTGAAACAGGCATCGGGTGCTGAAAAATTGCGTTTTTGCTTTTAAGTGCGGCCAAGACTGGTCATCGCGCTTGGTACGGTCAGACGCATGTTGCATTTATACCACTTTGGTTCCCAGTCGGTATAGGGGGAGATTTTGGAAAACTGGGTCCTTCCAGGTTGCCAAATATGTGTTGTTGAAGTTCGCTTCTTCGTTTTTAGGAAGTTTTCGTTATTCAGGGCTCGTTGTTGGCGCTAATATACCGAATTAATTGACGTGCGTAGTCGGCATTCTGCGAATTTGTTATAAGTATCTTGCTGTAGAAGTAGTTGAACACGGAGCGCATGAAAGAGCAGACGTGTTGGCATTACGTACGATAAGTATCATTTTATTTTTCTTTCATCCGTTGAGTGGTTAGGTTGGTTTGTTATTCTTTCGCAGTGGTGAAAGAATGAATGAGCTCGTTCACCGTGCACAGGTGTGCTTGGTTCGCTTTGGCCGAAAGTAGATTGTAGATGGCCACTTCGCAGCCACTATGCCATCTTTCTTCAATAATTAATGACCAGGTACACTGATTGGTGGATTACGCGTCAGAAAGAACAATAGATAATTTAGCAGCTGTGCATTATCGTATAATCGCTGATATTATTGGAGCTGTCGGTAGGAGATAATCGGTGTAACTATTACGAGAACATTGTCGGCATTAGATGTTGCGACTAATCGGTAGATAGAATTGGTAAAGTTGGGAAAACTGTTCGGAATTTCTTCATCGTTGTACCGACAATCGATACGACTTTTTGTAAGTTATGGCGACGATAAAACACGTAGAAACAAGAGGACAGTTCGAAGTGTTTACTTCTGCGAACTTGTTGGACAGCTTAGGGTCGATTTCATCACTGGTTTATAAGAAACCGATTAGTACAGCCTCACAAAATTGAAGAAACTTTGACTACTAAATAGAAAAGCAAGAACAATAATAAGAAACTAAGGCTTCGATGGAAAAAAATTTGTTCT
>JAOBRC010374238.1:0-12612 GCA_027575255.1 Scolionema suvaense
GGAAAGAGAAGAACATGGGATTTGGAGTCATGGTAATGCTTGCTTTTAATTTCTCTGATGTATGTTACTATCAGATGTTGAAGATGCTTGGAATGCCCTAGCCTTCGTTCAATACCCTAACTTCACAGATTTTTCTTTATCCAGCCAGTAAATGACGCTCAGTATACGGGCATCAAAACTCTGTAAAAACCGTCATCATTTTCTCATATGTATCATGACCTCTTTCACGATGTCCCATGTATGAAACTGTATTTAAATGCACGCCTTGTTCTATACAATAATAATTTCATGTATAGAAGTACCAGGAAGCAACCAAAATGGCCCTCAATAAAAATGGCTGCGTCTAACACTGTTCCATGCTTCTTATAGGGTCCAAGCTCTATTGTTAACTAATAATTATGCACACCCCACCCTCGGTGAGCAAACGTGTTTACATAATTTCTCAGAGAGGCAGTATAGTGTATTGAATGTGCTGAGTCAGTTCTTGTAATCTGCATGTTTGTGTGTAATAAAGAATTGCAAGACGACAAACTACCTGCTAATGCAAAAACCCTATATCATGCTTCGAATGGTGAAGGTCTTGAACGAAGGCTAGGAATGCCCTTGTTTGCTGTTCTTTACGTATGTATGCACATTGGCAAACTAGGGAATATTACACTATATGATGAAATTGTTTTTAAAAAAATTGGCCAATCATACCATTGCAGTCTCTTAGGCTTGAATAGTGACCTGTCTGAAGATAGATATAGTTGTGCATGTTCAGTTGGCTTAGACATAAGTTGTAACGAGTGCCTCATTATTCTGTTTTTAGACTTGCAGTGCATCACACTTTGACTTCATTGTGGGCATCGACCCCCTCTGCCCCTTTCTCAGAATATATTTGAATGTGTGACTCACTGCTTTAACTGCCATAATATGGCAATGATATTAAAAGTTAATTTGGTTCCAGACAGTGTTTTCAAGTAAAACTATGGACAGGATTATCACTGTATACCAAACAACTACCACTTCAGTTCATGGTGTATATCTTTCGTTTGTATAATTTTTTTCTGTGTTCTTGTTCCGGGTGTTGTAAGCGTATACTTTTCCTCCTCGGAATAAATCTGAAATTCTGCATAGGCCTGAGTGTTGGGTGCCCGTGAAACATGTTTAAAGCGACAGCCAAAGTCTTAAATGCTGGCACCCATTATTGCTTAGGCAGAAGTTCAGAATATATTGCAAGTGCGCTGTCCACTTGGCTATAGTATCGATGACTGTGATCTCTTGGGGTCCATTTGGTTGCTCTGCTTCTTTCATTTGTTGATGTTTGTCCTTTTTATCGACAAATCATTTACTCTGGAAAGGGTGGGAGTGTTTTGCCACTCTTGGAGATATCATATCTCTGATTTCTCATGTATATACATATACTGATGTGCAGTGTTCACCTTGAATGATCACTACAGCCCTGTAATTGTGGCAGTACGACGGCAAAATCAAAGTCGTCAGGAAGCCATAGGTTTACTTTGGGAATAAGTAGGGAAGATGCCGTGGGACGTCAACGGTAATCAGCCGTTGCTGCAGGAACCACAAACCTGAGCCCCGAAGGGTTAACTTTCCACTCCAGTGTGGACTAGGTACTCCCATAAACAACATATGATGAGGAGACCCAACTTCCGCAAATGTCAAACGCTTGTGTGGCACTAACTCACAAATATCCAAAACTACGCATGCCCCAATTGGTACACAGCTTACACATGCAACAGTCAGTACTTACATATGACCTTGTGCTTGCCTAATAGTCTACCGTTTCCCGACCCATTCATGGACTGCTTACTTGGCTGAACATTCTTTTTTCTCATAGTAGATAGAGCCAATCACCGTAACAGAACTTTTTGCATCTCATTATGAATAGGGCCAATGATCGAAGCAGGACACTTCCGGAGTAGGCAGCAGCCAAACTTTTTTGCATCTCATTATCTGCAAAGTTGCCAGACAGAGAGATAGCAGTATGTCTAATAAAATATTAATGACCCCTGATGTGTTTGATTGCGAATTCAATAGAATGGTTTCTTGTTTGTTGCCTGAGTGAAGGCCCTTGTGGCCAGATAACAGATAAGAAGGAAATCTCAAGTGCTCCTAGATCAGGTCACCAGTTTTAGCGAAGCCGTCCACAGAAAGAAGTCGTCAGCCTCGCTATTTTTTCCCCTTTTCAGAAAGCATCGGTCGAACTTATTCTTACATGAGTAATAGCAAAAGGAAGAAAATAAAAAAATCCGTAAGGCTTGTACCGCCAATAATTCAGGCAGAGAAACTATCAAATTACCAAATTTTGATAGCGATCATATCACAAGGCTTTCACATGGTTGGATGAGGGCATGTTCTACCACAAAAACGCTGTTATTCACAATCAATCGGTAGCTAATTAATTCTCTTCTTTGTCTCACTTTAAGCAAGCCTAGAACTGAATGTATCATCGATCATGCTCGTGCAATCATCGGATTATCAAATCTTGTTGTGAAAGTGATTAGGAGATCGATTGCTACGTGAAATGAATGGACATTCGGTGAATTAAGTGGTTCAGGCGTTGTGAAAGCCATTACTGATCAGCAGATAGATTACTACGTAACATTTCTTTGTGAATTTAGATCAGGTTATGTCGTAAGTGGGTGGTGTAGATGTTCATACTAGCTACTGCAAGTCACTGATGACGAAGTTACTGCTGCCATGCTAAAAAAATGAAGTCTGCAAAATTTTGCCGTTGTGAACTTCATTTCCGTCGGCAAAACCGACAGCAAAGCTAAATGCCGTCGTGGATTTACAGGGCTGTCACTATATTTCTTTTATGATTATGGGAATACTTCATCTAACATGAGTTAAAAGTGTCAAGAAGGTACTCAGGGACTCAGTTGTCATAGTTGTTCTCTGTAATCTAACCTGCATGGTATGCTGAAAAGTTCTAACATGAGCTAACATGAGAAGTGATGTGCGATAGTTTTCTCTAGGTGTCTCTTAGCAACTTATACTACTGTTCTCTTGTTGTCTTGTTTTTGTTCATCTTCTACTGATTCAATGTGTAAGAATTTGTCGATGTTGTGTCATTTGTTCTTCGCTGTGTTGGAATTTGTCGATGTTGTGTCATTTATTCTCTGCAGTGTTGGAATTTGTCGATGTTGTGTAATTTATTCTCTGCGGTGATGGAATTTGTTGATGTTGTGTCATTTATACTCTGCTGTGTTGGAAGAGTTTTTTAAAATGAGGTCTGTGTGTCGTTCCACCGTTGTTGTTTTTTTTGCATATCCATCAGCCCCAGGGAGTATCTTATTGGAATTATATGAAAGACAGCGTGAAGGTGATAATTAACCTGCACATGCAGGTTTTTGGATTCCTTCTCGTGTTTGGATGTCTAGTAGGGAGTAACGCTTGGAGTCGGCGATTTTTCTCTGAAGCGTTACAATATTGGGAAGTTAGCAATTGATTGTTTTATTCGAAACATTCATTGGTCTTGGAGATTTCTGTGAAGTCATAATTAGCCCTGATACCTTGCTTGAGTTAATGAAAATGCATTGTCTAAGGATGATGGCAGATTGGCTATTCTTGGTATTTCTATTATGTGTATATTACGCCCACAGAATATAGTCGCCATGTTCAGTTGCAGTCAAGTGACCCTTGATTATGCGTACATTGCTATCATTTCAATGCTTGAGACTGTCGTTAATAAGGTAAATAAAGCGAGGCCTATTAATTGCTTGATTCCTGTTGATTGATGGCGATAGTTATTTATCGACGAAAGACGCCATTTGACAACTCTGATTATGCAAGACTAGAGCTGAAAAACTGGATCTTGCAACTTGTTTTTATCACCTCGAGGGCAAGAATCTGCAAAGAACGTCAGCATTTTGATAGCTCGGGAGAATTTAGATAACACTGTTTATAGAGGAAGTTTTAGAAGGCTTTGAACCGAATAAAGGATTGTTTGAATAAGGTTTTAGATATTCAATTTTTGAAGTTGAAATCTTTTCAAGCAAGCTCCTTCAATTGATTTTGTGTGACTTTGAGACTCTGAATCTATTGTCAATCGAAGTATGTTGTCTTCTTGTGTGATTTTGTTAACTCTAATAAGAATACTTTTAGGCTACAAATAACTAAAATACACGTAAGCTTTTATCAGAAACAAAGCAAGTGGCGCTACTAGTACGATTTTTAATGCCAACAGTTTTGCAAAAAATTGATCAATTTGGGATGGTTTATTTGAGGTTTATTTACTTGACTTTTTAGGATCCGTACTTTCTCTGCAGACTTTTGAATTGCATGATCATGAGAAGCAAAGTATCAAAAAATGTTATTATTTATCATCAGTGAAGGGTTTAGTTTCAAATGCTGTGAGAAGTTAAAAATTCAAGAATGTGCAGGTTTTATGTTGCTTTCAACTTCATCTTGCTCATTATTAAAACAAAGTGATCAAGTTAGGAAACTGGTTTTTTTTGCTTTTTATGTTATGGGTGGGCTATATGTCATTTGAAAACTTTAATTCGCCTTTACTGGGCCTATTTTTGTAGCCAAAAGTGGCAAATTCGTTTTCTTAAAATACTTGAAGACCTGTTAAACGCTTTTCTAATTTCTGATTTGAAACTGAAGAAATGTACATGCAGCAATGATTTCATATCTTCATCATTTTCAACTCTGCTTTGGCATGAACATGTTTGTTTATTTCCATAGATGTGCATTTATAGTTGTTTTGATATGCAGATAGAGCCGTGGTTGTGATGATACTTCGAATCATCTGTGATCTGTTATTATGTGACAATAGTCCATAGATAAACTTGCGAGAGTCAACTGGTTCTGTCACTTGTTGTCTCGTTGTTTAGTTCTGTTACTTATCTCATTATTTAGTTCTGTCATTTGTTGTCTCGTCATTTAGTTCTGTCACTTGTTGTCTCTTTATTAGTTCTGTCACTTGTTTCGTTATTTAGCTCTGTCACTTGTTGTCTCGTTATTTAGTTCTGTCATTTGTTGTCTTGTTATTTAGTTCTGTCTCTTATTATTGTCTCATTATTTAGGCGGCACTATTGCCTCATGTTTTGTCCTCAACGAATGAAATGTATGTTCTACTTCTGGATGATGCATTTGATGATAGAGTTGGAGCTTCATGTAAGTTGTTCTGTATAATGTTGCTAGCTCGTTGACTGCACCATCTCCAGTTAATGCGCTGTATATTTTTGTCCTGTGGCTTTACGACTAAGATATAGGAACAGTTAGTAAATATAATACTTTTCAGGTCTATAGTCAGAGAGAAACTACTAAATTTGAAAGATGTCTGACAATTTTTCTTTCCAAATTTGTCTGACAAGTCTGATGTAGCGCTGGTTAGAACGTTTAATTAATAAGTGCTTATATCTTTGTCGGGTCAACTGGAAAGCAATTCTGTGTATAGAGAGCAGGGTGTGTAACGGAAACGATAGAAGCAAACTTATTCACAATGGTTAAAGGTACAAGGCATCCTTAATAATATGGATTTTTTCAGTTTCCTGAATTCCTTGTCCTATAGATTCATAGCCACTTGGCACAATCCTTTTTCAAGTACTCCATATGCGTTCATGTATTTCCTTGTGATTTGCCTTAACCTTATATACACTGAAGTGGGGGGAGGGTCAATATGACCCCCCCGTCCCTCCCCCCTCGAGTTTTGGAAAATTTTTCAAAAACCATGAAAGTCACAGCCTTAAGACTTTCTGGCTTTATCTGATTAATAAGGCGCTTTTAAAGCTGTTTTCGGACTCACAGTGTATATTGTTCTCATATTGTTGGAGATTTACTGCAGACCATTGGCAAAATACCATTGACTTTTACTTTTACTCCGTGTTTTTGCTTGTGGTGCTGATATGTAAAGTACTAATGTTAAACTATAACTAGCCAAGTTTTGGGTCTCTGGGATGCTCTGCTCAAAATTTAGTAGGGGTTCATATTGACCCCCATCCGCCACACCCAGGTTAAAACAGGGCACAAAAAAATGCTGGTACAAATAGTGTTAAGTTGCTTCCTTTGTGGTTTTTACAGTGTCTGTGGGTTTCCGAACCAAGATTAGCCAACATGTAATTTAACTCATAATGTGATAATTGAAACATGGTCATACAAAAACAACAGCGTATAATTTCACGATGTATGGATACCTGTAATTTAAAAGCTCTCTTTAATTACTGTCAACTATGGTATTGTTTCATATGGCTCAATGCTTACTTCATCAAATTTCAGGTCCATCATTGCCACCAACTACTAGCGCACCTCTTAGCAGCAAGTCAACATCATTGGTCGTGGGCCTTTCCTTTATGGTAGCGATTGTATTTTTGCTGATAATCATTCCATTGCTATTAAAATGGAAGTATGGTAGAATTCGTATTCCGTACCGTGGTTTCAAAAATTATCCTGCAGAAGAATTGACCAATGTCGCTGGACCATATGCGTAAGACAACTCTTGTGCTCCTATGTGCTTTATGTGATGGTGGTACAAAGTCTTGGATGGCAAGTATATGAGTGACAAGGAACTGATGGTATGTGTTCACATTCGGTACATCTCCTTAAATGTTGAATTGCACGCTTTTTCTGAAATTTTCATCACATGCCTTTAGAATCCATTAGGTAGTTTTCAAAGGGAGTGCTGCGACAGTTGATGCCATGTCTTGATCTTTACGACAACGTAGTCGTGGAAATATTTCTGCTGCAATTTATTATTCTTAGGTTTGCAGGATTCTGAGCGCAATAAAATTTGAATTTTTGCCTTTTCAGTAGTTAGACACTACTGATTGTGCAGAATTTGAACTACAGAAGAGCTGCAATAACATGTGCGTCGTGGTATTTTGTTTTTTGAGGCTAGGTTTTTCACTACTTTCGGTGCACAATGAGAGGAAATCAGCTTAATCTTAAGTGTATTTTTTATCCATGTAATGTTGTTGTTTGCTCGTATCTCAGTATTTTTTATGTATGTCTACTTATTAACCGGTTTTATAATGTTGAGGGTGTTATTTTTTTTAGTTCATGATAAATAGTGCAGTAGTTATTGATAATGAATGGGAAAATTTTTAATTGTCGAAAGATATGTATAGAAAGAAATGCTTTATGCTGTTCAATGTGTACCATCTATATTTAGAGAAGAATTGCTTTGATAAGATTTTTTCGAATGTTGATAATGCATATTTCAATTTATCTGTCATTTTAAGAACAGAACTAAAGGATCTCAAATATTTTTAGTTTTTTGGTTGTATATTGTTTGTAGCTAAGCATTTCTATATATATGTGGTCACCTTAACCATGGGTATGGTTTTCAGTGTATGGTTTTGACTATGCTTCATTTTTCAGTGTTCGGTCATTTGACATTTTCATGGGGCACATAAACATAAGTTTTTATCAAGGACATTTTGGTGGGTCGGGCACTCACTCTCAATATAAAAAAAAACACAAGAAGCTCTACTAAAGGCAACATATTTGCTCATACAAACAAACTGGATATTTCACTCCAACTCTATGGAGCGCCATCAACGATATGATAGCTAGTAAAAAAAAACGTATTGAGCACCCCTGGCGGGTCCTGGATGGAGCCCTGGAAGTTACTGCATTTAGAATGCACTTGAAGCCTAAATTGTCCATGATGGAGACACAATCTTGCTCATTGTCTGTAATCTCCTAAAGAACCAAGGAACGGCAAAGTCGTTTGTTTCCTATACCATTCTGCTTAAAACGTTTGTGCAGAGGTCGACATAGTTGAATTCGAGTAGGGGCTCAGTAAAACCTAGCGCTGAGTGATAGTGAAGCAATGAGCAGAGAATGAATCTACAAGTCTGTGCAGAGTTAACCTTCCAATAGGATGTAAGAACTTTGAACAAGACCTGTTGTGCACTTGTGGTTAGACAAGCCTGTGAGTTGCGGTCAAGTCAACGAACGTCCCATTGCCAGCACTGCTGGTTATTGGAACTTGAAAAAAACACTTATGCGTATTCTTGAAAATTGATCTCGGATATGCTGGCTGGCACCAGTTCATGAGGGAAAATGCAGCAGCTAACCCATTGAGTAATGAACGTGTCTTTCATGGCCCTATAGCTGTTATTTACATCTTAAATAGGTGCCATGAAGATGGCTAGCTAGCGACATGTTAGGTACAAAAGCCTGATGTAAAAAAGAGGTTGCATGTAGTAATAAATAATGTTCCGCGGATTAGAATAAAATCATTTAGTAAGAGCAACTCTTTTATTTCTTTACCTGCATTTTTCACGTACATTTTGATGACATTCTAGAATAGCTGTCAACTTGAAAATCATGTCCTTTTGACTAAAGCATAGTTAGTACAAAACACTGGAAAAAAGTTAATAAAGATGTTTTCATTTCTACTTACTACGAAAATGCCGCCGGGGTTTCATTTCCCAGCGGCATTTATGACAGCGTTGTTATGTGCCACCATGAGTTAAAACTGCTGCTATGTGGACATCTTTCTTCTTGACTACATTTGTATATGATTAGCCAAATGGTAGTAGGATAGCGCATTAAAAGTTGCGCATAAAATAATGTAATGACAGCATACCCTATTGGATAATGCAAATCGTCATTCACCTTTTGATAATTTGCCATCTCATCCACAACTGAAATTTCCTGGTGCATCATTGTTAGGTGAAACAAATCCTGCTTCACTAAAATAGTGCTGTGATATTTTGCAACCCTGGTCTTGTTGCTGGAGGTTCTTCCTTTGTTAGGAGATTTTAATGATATACATCTGTGTCAGGGTTGTTCCCGCAGTGGGCGGCGCTGGGCAGTACCACCCAGCGCTCATCATCAACCACCCACCAGTCCATGATGCTCTTCAAACTTTTTCAATCCTTCCAAATATATAGACAGGGGATCACAGGCTCTTCTTAAAGTGGACGTAGTCTGCACTCGATTCCCCTGGCTGTTTTGGATGCATGACTTGTTGGAGATGATGCTAGGTAGATTCAATTTTAAGTTGTTTGCAGCCTGAAATGAGGTTGAAGTATTACAGCTTCACCCAAAACCCATTGCCCCCTAGCTTAAAGGAGGGTGTCCAGACTGCATACTGTAGTTTGCCCAGCACATACAAAATCCTGGGCAGAACCCTGCTGTGTGGTATTTAATTAAATTGCCATGTATATCCCATCCATGGACACATCTCCCTGACTCTTTAAAGGAGAGAAAAGCCTGTTCTTTTATGCTGTGCTCTAGGGCAGTTGATGATGCCCAGTATCTAATGAATCCGTGATGGTTCACATTTCAAGTCACTTCCATGTCCTGTGACTTCTTTGTCTTGTGCCACATACCCTACATTTAGAATTTATTTCGATGTGGAGAAAGAGTCCACTACAATTCACTTAAATCCAGTTCAACTATATTATGTTTCACATTGTATTTTGCCGAGTGTCATGTAGGCTATTCTTCTGGGAAACACAAAAGACTATTTTTTTTAATTTTCTGTATGACAGGTAATATCTTCATAATTTTGTATATAAGACTGGTCATGTTATATGATATGTTGATGATGGTATCGCTATGGTTTATGCAGAGTTTATGAAAATTATATCACATAGACATTGAATGTGACAAAGTTCTAGTTTGAATGGATTTGTAAAAATATTTTTATGTCCCATTAATCAGTTGATGATAATGCTCCTTGATTGGACCTATGAAGAGAGTTTGTATAAAGTGTAATGTCAACTCTGTCAGAGTTTGGTTTGTCCTGTGTTAGCTAAGCGGAAGAGTCCTGTAATGACCCTTATCTATCCTTTCTTTGATCTGTCTGCAGCCCGTTTTCCTGGGTTCCTGGATACCTGGGTACCCCATAAATTTTTCAGTAATTGGGCATGAAGGGGAGAATATGCAATCAATACGAAGTGATGTAGATGGATTTGTTTAAAAGAATTACAGCTTGCCATTTTTCTTAAAATGGCCATTTTTAGGCTTTTCTAAAATTTTTCAAAAGTTGTTCATTAATTTTTGTACGTTCTAGTGGTAAAGCAATACAACGGTCAGAAATGATATTCAGCTCATGGATAGAACATGACAAATGACGAAGTTCTGTTTTTATTTGAGGTGAAAAGCTTCAGCAGTTGTCCGAAAAACTTGCTTCAAAGTTTGGATAATTTATGCACCCCTCCCTGCTTGATTCACATTATGCCATAACATTACTTATGACCATCACTAGGGACACTGCTGGCTATAGTAACCAACCAGTGCAAAGAAAACTGGAGATGGTTTATTGAACATATCCATGGTGTGACAAAAGAAGTGTAATCAAACATTATCCGCTGTCCTTAGATTGGGCACAATTTAATCACAAATATTCACTAGTTTCATTGGTCATAACCCACGTCATGCATAATAACTGTACCAAAGAAAGATGGCCGAAATTTGCAACTTTAAAGGCCTGTATCTCTTGAACGAAAGCAGCTTTTTACATAACATAACGGCCAAAGTTCTTGAATTTGAAAGGACTTTCAACCATGTTAATTTCATTTTTGACTTTTGTATTGCTTTAAATACTAATACTACGCATCATATGGACCATGTCTCATATTTGGGAAAGCTCTCGTCCGGCTTGTGCATGGTCATGTATTTTGGCAAATGACCATTTTTAGGAGTTTTCATGAATATTTCTCAATTCATTTGTTACTGTCCTGCAATTTTGATGTGAAAATTATACCAGTCATACTTATGTTATGAACTATGTGTCTTATGTGAGAAAGCTATTGTTTGCCATAGATGTAGTCATTTATGCTGTTAAATAGTCGCATGTAGACTATTTTTTGTAGCTTTTTTTCAGATATTTCGAAATGCGTTCCTTGTTTTTGTTGTATTTGAGTATAAAACATCATAGCAATTTGAGTTCTGTTATGGACCATGTGTTAGATCTGAGAAACCCTTGTTTGCCTTGGCTGTCACTATTTGTTGGCCAAAACCGATCATCTTTATGGTGCTCTAGCAATGTTTAAAGATACAACTACTACTTGCGGGTAATTTTCTGAGTGAAACTTAGGAACACTGGACGTGATCATATGGACCATAAAAATCATACTTACGAAACTACTGTTTGGCGTAGTTGTGACTGAATGTGTCCAGGAATAGTTATTTAGGCTGTTTTACAGTGAACATCTACGTTAACCAAGAACATGGTTTTGTTCATGATGTTGTAGTTGTTATCAGTCTTGTGTGATATCTCATAATTCTTCTGTGTGGTATGACATATTTATTCCAAAAAAGGATTTGTAAGAATCTGCAAACTCGGACTGTAAGCTAGGTTAGAATGGATTCAGTTTTCTTTTAATTGTTTTCTGTACTCGATTTGGTTAAGTAGATATTTTCTTGATTCCCTATGAGGTGTATTAACCCTACAGAGTATAGGGGTCGGAAACCCTGCCACCACCCCCACCACCTCCCCTCTCCCCTCCATGTTTTTCTCATGCAAGATTTTGTTGTGCAGCTTGAAGGGCTTGGTTTTTGTTGACTCCAGTTTGCATAGCTTTTATTCAAAACAAGTTGAGCTTATGATCTATCCTAGTTATCCCAGATATCAAATTTTTTCAGGCAGCTGTTGGGGAATTTCTCATAGGGCTCTTACTATCGCTATGAAAAACTACTAAGAACTATGCCAGCACTGATACATAACCTATCATTGATCACTTGTAGTATGTGAATCAAATACACCAAGGACTTCTTCAGTCCTGAAATAGTGTTACAAGATGTTCTTCTTTATTTTTACTACTTTTTGTGGGTGTGGCACCATGGTTGGAATCTGCCTCCATACCCTGTACTATTGTAGGAGGCATGGGTGTTATGTGTTATGTCTCAAGCAGAAAAAAATGAGAGATATCATAATTAGCTTCTTTGCTCTCCCACATGTGGAGCCAGAATGTAGCATTTCAGTATCAGTCATTTAAAAGCGATGACGTGTTGTTTTCTTTATAGACGTAAATGTAGCCAAGGACTATTAAAGCATTTTTAACTTCCCTCTGAAGCTAGAACTATCATAGTGGATTAGAGTATGATTTCTTCAAAAAGTTGTCAACTTCGACTATGAGTCATACTTTAATCCTGTTAGTTTGTTGTTTTTCCTGTCTTTCACTATTGGAAAATTATATGTCTCTCTTTGCATCACCTTTTTTGAATGCACCTATCACATGATTCAAGCTTATTCATTTTGCTGCTCAAAAGAACGCCGTGCTTTGTTTTGGAGAAGTGACAAACATCTGCTATAATAGCAACCATATAAACTGAAAATTGCTTGTTGTGGAGTAAATGGAAATCGTGCTTGGTGCGGCTTCTGACCAAAGCAGCAGTTTGCCAGATAACATTGTCAAGAATGTATTGCATGTGTTCAGCAAATTTATTCATTGGCCTGTCCCTATGCAGATTTTAAGAGTTTACACTAATGGAATGAATTCTGTCTTATTTGGTATCTAAATTACCTACAAATTGAAGAGCCTGATGTTCATGCTTAAATAAACCCTCCCACATCCAACTGACCCCCTTGTACAGGTCCTTTTTTGCGTAAGGTGTACTATAGCGTGGCATGCACTGGCACACACAAACCATAAATTTGCTAGGCATGCTATTTTTATCCTCAAATAGCTGAACTCAACATCC
>JAOBRC010374349.1:0-12609 GCA_027575255.1 Scolionema suvaense
CCCCCTCAAATGAGCGCCCCCTCTGAAAGGTAGAAAGTTAAATGAGCGCCCCGGCGCTCATTCAGATAATTACGGTAATGCATACAATGGTCGAAATACTCTCAGGTTAGTCAAGTAGTAAAATGGTGCACTATTTTTAATCCCTTTCTATGCCGAGAGAGGTTGGACACCATTTCGGGTGCGTAATACTATTTTGATCAGAAGATTTGTATGAAAACAAATTATCTTTTGGTTGCGGTGTCCATGTGCCGAATTGCCATTGTCATATTGCGAATTGATTGCCGCATTGCTATTACCAAGAAACCCAAAGTCCGTTTGTGTTAGCGTGTTTTCATGTCTTGGGTGGTGTGCAAAGGACTAGGCCGTTTCGATAGCAATTGTCCGGTGAGCGAAGTGTGGGAAATGTCCATTTTGAATTTTGGCTAAAACCAACCAAATTCAGATAGCAGATGTTTAGTCCAGTATTTGCAACTGTTGCGAATTTGCTTGGCCTAAGAAACTTTTCAAACATCTGTAGCTGCATTACATTACTGGAATTAGGTCATTTTTGGTCAATTATTTCCCTGTTCTGTTTGATTGATAGAGGTTGCACAAGGTGATTATGTTCAATTTTTCATAAAAGCGGCTTGTGAATACAGGGCTTTAAGTGTGTACATTTCAGCTTTCCCATTTCAGATAATTTTTTCCTCCATACTAGGTTAAGTAGGTTAACTAGGTTCTATGGAGTTAGTACCTGTTTGTGTCAAACTGAAGGCTAGCGTTCAGTTTTGAAGTCTGGCCTTCTAGAGCCAGATCACGGTTAAATGCCTGTCATGCTGGGCTGGGATTTTCAGCTCGTTTTACGTCAAGTGATCAGTGGCCTGGTTCAGATCACATGCAGATTTTCAGCCAGGGCTGGGAAAACATGGGCCATTTGTAGATGTCTGAGTCTGAAGGCCTGAGGTCTGAGCGTCTGAGTCTGAAGGTCTGAATATGAAGGTCTGAAGGTCTGAGTTTGAAGGTAGCTTTGATCATCATTCTTATCTGGCTTTTGCTCTCTCTTCGGTATTGTATTTGTGCAGATTGAAAGCAACGCAAAGGGTGCCAGCTGGCATCAGTACACACATCTTTTCCGCGGTAGGGGACACGGCTTATTTCCGCGCATACCAGGTACGATGATTCTTGAAAAATAACCTTGCTGTTCACCATTCCTTAATGTAAACAATTAATTTAGAGACAGGGTCAAATTCACAGGAAAAAATTCTGAATTCACACGGATGAGAATGTACCATTTACCATTTACCATGTACCATTTACACTGCGCAAAATTTAACCTGAGGCCTGATTCTCTATTCCTTTCTTCTGGAACGTGATGTCATTAATTGTGTAGAGGATCAAGCTATACATGCTTTTTTATAAGCAACACCTTTATAAGCTACACTAGGCTGAAAATCGCTAAAATCTAAGCAAATGCTAAGCAGCATCCTATTAAGCCTCAGATTCTGTCAGGGGCACGTACAAGATTTATATGCATCAAGGAAAAATCAAATGACAGGGAAAAAGTTCATCATGCAGGCGAGTGACATTGTGCCAGGTTGTGAGAATTAGTTTGATACACGTATATTTCGGGGACAACAACATAGATTGGTCCTTTGCATTTATGTATTATAGTTGCTGTGCTCTTCATTTCTCTATTACGATACGATTCTCAAGAAATCATGGTTGTGTTAACAAATAAAACTCGTTTCCTAATTGACACCCGTTCCCATTTTGATGTACCGCAATCTTTCGAATCTAATCATACGTTGTCATACGTATTTTTTATGAATAACATTAATTGAGAAGACAATAATGTTCATACTCAGACCTTCAGACTCAGACTTCAGACTTCAGACTCAGACCTTCAGATTCAGGTCTTCAGACTCAGACATTTACAAATGGCCGAAAACCTGCACGAAACTAGCTGAAAACTCCTATCCCGACATGGTAAGCGTTTCGCCGTGATCTAGCCAGTGACATTTCCTGGAAAGCTTTTTCAGCCCACCCCGTGCGAGAATCCTAGTCAGGAGAGCGGAGTAGGACTTCCAGCCCGGGCTGAGCTATAGAACTCTGCTCTGATAAGACTGCAATGAATGGGTCAGGGCGTCTCAACAGGGGCAGACAGTGCCATGTAATGCAAGTGTCAAAGTTGACCCGCCAAGGTGGGGTAAAAGTAGGCTGAAACCATCTTTGAATTTTCCATGTAATTGATCCCTTAGTCTAGGAAAACAAGCTCTTTGAAACAACCTCACAGTGCTCTTGCATTTCTTTCTATAGCTTGTCAAGACTCACTTCTGCGTGTATGTCACAGCGGATCAAGACGTACCAAATGGCACACCTGTTTGCACACATTTCACAAACACATGCGATAATGAAGTTATTCCTCACCTTCTCATCCAGAGCGACATTGGCGGATCATTTGGTGTCTTGTGATGCAATCTCATCACATAGCACAGTACAATAATCATTATCACCATTTCTACCATAGATGCGCTAAAGAAGATGCCCACCAACGGCACGACATCGCTAGTTGCAGGAATGATGTCAGCTACGACAAGCATGAAAACTGTCATGGCGAGAAGTAAAGTAATGGCCAGTGAAACACGTTCCCCTGAAGAAGACAAATGAAATGACAATACGATTTACAGCTTTGAACTTCAAATTTCGCTTATAAATCACATTCTAAGAAATAAAATAGATTCTATTCCTGTACTTTTAGATTTAAAGTGAAATTTGCCCCAGTCATCTATGAGCGTGCTTCAAGACACAGTCAAGTGATGTATAAGAAACTATGCAAACTACTATAGAAAAAAGAACATTGTGTTCAACTGCAGTCTTGGACAAAATATAGTGGACAACGGCTTTTTTTAGCCAAAATTCAAAATGGACATTTTCCATTTTTTGCTTGCAGAACCGAATGCTAGTCAAATCGCTGTTAACCAATTTATGGTACGAAGTAGGTATTCATGAAGCAGCGAGGCGATGCTGACATTTTCCTGTTCTTGTCTACAGAAGAACCTGTAGGTCTTTTTTAATTGATCAACCCGCAAAAATAAATCAGGCCACGCCCATTTTGAGGTTCCAGCAAGCCTTTTGCAATCGTGCATGCATCCAAAAATATTGTTTTTCTAAAGTTGATAAACAAAAATGCCAAACGCAATCCCACCAATACGACCTGATTAGCACGGCTCTTCGGCTCGTTCAATAGTCCTTTGCTTTGTGGTTTGGCAATATGCCATGTTTGACGCAAATTCCAAATATATTTTGTCCAAGATTGTGGTTCTAAAATCCGGAATAAATTTCCACCTCACATAACAGCAGAAAATGACAGACAGACATTCGAAAGTCAACTTGTCAAGCTTTGCTCCAAAGTTCGTAGTTTGTTCAGTGGATGCTTTTATTGTTCTTTTGTCTCTTTGTTTGTTTGTTTGTTGTTTGGTTTGATTACTCGGATGTTCTTTCCATGATGTGTCTCACTGGCCTGTTTGTTTGTTTGATTACATGTTTAGCCGAAACTTCTGTCTCTCTTTATGTAATTTCCTTTTCCCATTAGAGTTTGACTATCCTCATCGAGCCGGTCTACTGCTCTTCTCCTTTTCTGCTTCTATTTGCATATCTATATATTGCTTTCGCATGACATTTTCCTGTCGTAAATAACTATTTGGCAGACTGTAAATATTATAAATGCAACACGATACAACGAGTTGATAGGTTAAACATGACGACCATTTTTTAACAGTTCTTATAAAAATTAACTTGTGCGAGATGTGCTTTGACGAGGCAAGAAAGCTTTATGGTTGCTCAGATGGAAGTAGTTTATCTCCTCTTTTTTGTAAATTATAGTCACTGTCATAAAGTGTGAATAGCAAACTGACCTGACTCAGCTGGCAATAAGAAGGATAGCATCGTCAGCATACCAATCACGGTCATTGGAAAGATCAAGTTGCATAGGTAGAACAAAGAACGTCGAGCTATGATGATGCGAAAAGTCACATCAGGGTAGAGTTCAGGACAGCAGTAGTATTTGACCAAATTCAAATTTGCTGGCACTTCTAGTAACTGCCATTCGCTGTTTGGTGAATATTTACCTGAAACGAAAGACAATGAACAATCATCGACGTAGTCCTTCTACTGCAGAAGTTGATGAAGTTCTCACGAAAAGTATACATCTCGTCGCATTGCGGGTATAGATAGGTAGAGGGTTATGAATAACAGTCTTCGTCTATGCAACCCTCTACATAACCCTCTAACCGAATTCGTCTCCAAATAACTATGCTCAAAACCGTTCCACAGAACTGAATCTACTTCATTGCTGAATATACACAGTCATTCAGACGCTTGGCTCAAACTATTATTTTCTTGACGTATTTCTGTCTTTCCCTTTTGTGTTTTCCCTGTCTTTCTCGATCATTATTTGTGCTTTTGGCAGAAGAGATCCTTAACTGTGATATTTTTAGAATAACCCACAATTTATTCAGCAATAGTATACTTTTTCGTAAGATGCGTTGAGATCAAGCTAAGCATTTGTGTCGTGCCACAAATTCCAATGCAATACCACATGAAAATTTCTTCTTTGTTGCTGGGCTTACCCTGGGACCATCGGCTCTTTCTGCGCATAGGGGACCTCTGTCCTGTCCTGTGCTAGAAATGACCTCTACACGGTTAAGAGCCAGCAGCTCCAGTATAGTGGAGTGGAGAGATCTGGTCCCAGGTTAGCTGGGCTTTGTTGCCCATGAAGCAGAAAGTCAATTTTTGTTAGCTTGCTCATAGCATAATTTATGCAAAGGTGTGTCACTTACGGTGGAAATGGTGCATCCGGAGACATATCAAGACGAGTATTTATTTTCCTGGAATTTACTGTATAGATTTACTATTTATGTCTATTCTAAGTAGAACCCCTGCTCAATAGGAATACAGAATAAAGCAAGTGGTGAATTGTGAGGCTGCCCCGTACTGCAATGAATGGTGGGATCACCAGCTGCTACATCATAATATTGTTGCAGAGATGAAAAGAAAAAAACAAGAACAAATTGCTGTCTAAATATGTGACAGAAAATCTGCTACTTATCGCAGGTGTCGCTCACTTGTGCGAACGTCATCATACAAATGCATACCACAAAACAATGTACTATGTGTTAGGTACATGATGGTTATTGCTTTCAGCATTATTGCGCAACATGACAAATCCAGTAGCCTGGAACGTGTATGGGTTTTATAGCATTCAAGATGAGATAAATGTTTTCAAACTGTGAGTTAGACCTAGTCCAGATACTGACATGGAACGAGGTAAACGAAACAGACATAAAATTTGTAGATCTTTTAAAATGGAGGAAGCATCTAGTTATACTAATTATTTGATTACTCACCAAGCTCTGCACTGTCTGATTCGTTCAGAAGATTTAAGCGACTTTTGTCATAAGTCCAGCTACCAAACTTGAGCGGGCATTTCTGTGTATCAAACGGGAAGTACTTTACATCAATATCACATTTGCTCTTTAAGATGATTGGAGCAAGCCAACTGTTCATGCCAGTATAATTTAGTTTTACTCTCGTATTTAAGCGGTCTAAGTTTCCACCAAATGATTTGTCTTCGTCAGCACTGAAAAATAAAGGTCACAAGGTAGGTGGTTACTGTCGCCTAAATATGATTACATGTTCTTCTCGTTGTCAATACATTTCCCTATCCACTTAGTGTTATGCTTTACTTTCCCTCTTTTAACTTCAGGGGTTTTGCGCTTGTCATTTTTCTGCTAGTATTGGAACTCACTAGTGTTGACAAGGTTGATAGCACATCACTTCAGCCCAGCAAGTCTTCTCTGTTATGCATCAGATGCAGGTAAAGGTCTTTTCAATCTACAATCGAGGCCAAAAATATAGAACAAGTGTGACTATGGGTCAATTTTGCTGTGCAGCTAAACGCCATCATGTGTAGAGCACTATTCCCAGCCTTTTTGTCCCCCTTCCCCCCCCCCCCACCCATCAACAATGTTGATCGTGCTAGGAAGTATGTTTACCATGGCAGCTTATTTATGTGCGTCCTTCGTGGTTTCGGGGGAAGGCGGCGATGAAGTACATCGATCGAAGCAGAATTGATTTACCATTAGCACTGTGTGTCTATAATATCTGTTTGTGCCTATATGTTTGGCCATGATCGAAGATTGAACGAATGAAATTATATCGATACGGATGCTGTTTTTGACGATAAGAGTTCAATGATATACATCCTTGTGCAGATAAGTTACTTTACTCGATATTTATAGATAAACTCCTGAATGCGTATTCTAGCAGACCAATCCTGGCCATACTATTTGGCACCACTCCGATCATCTCTATTCGAGAGAAGATTTGATTATGATTTGGATGTTGCTTCTTTGGCCGCAACGTCTACCTGGCAGGAACGAGTGAGCCCGAACCCATTGAAGAATTATCTGATGTCACGTATTTTTCAACTTTGACTAATGTCTGTTATTCGTATTAGTAGCAGTACATAAGACCGGACAGTCAGAACATATCAGTGCAGTAGAGGTATGTGGGAGTCACTAGCTTTTTAGTGCAGCTACCTCTTTTTCATAGGAAGAAGGGAATTTGCGTCCCCTGCTTTTGAGCGTTTGCATGACAGTAGGCTCCTCTAGGTCATATTGCGTGATGACTGTCGTAGCTTTTCTTTCAGAGATAGATCTAGATGTCAAGTTTACGCCATCCCTGGTCTGCATGGGAGACAACCCTATGGATATTACTCCGTCTGAGAATTTTGGTAGTGATGTGATCATAGTCACTATGATGTGATCTAAATGTGTGTTGAATATCAAGGCCCTATCTAAGCTTACTTTATGGAGGCAGAGATGGGCACTGTAGGCAATTGTTAACACCATCAACGCGAATGTTTGCTACCAATTTGCAACCGTTGGACTATGTAAGTTTGCTTACTGACTCTTTGCCACATTAAAGGAGAGCTTCCAACGAAAGGCTCCAGATGTCAACAATATCGATCCCTTCCTGAACACATTCTATTGCTATCTAACTGTCATGAGAGGTATCCAACAGGGATATATCCTCTGAAAACATCTCAATAGTGAGATCAGTCGGTAGGAGAGAGGCAAGATTGTCACTGTAGAAAGAGAAGAGGAGCTAAGACAGAACCTTGAGGAAGATCTTTGTAGATGGTAAAAATGAGATTCAACTCATCAAAAGAATATGAAAAATGATGAAGCTCGGTTTTTAGTTCAGATGAAAAGCTTCAGTGGTTGTTATAAATTCTCAAGGTTAAGATAACTCATGCCCCTTTTACTACAGTATTCACATCGAGCTTTGACATCACTTCTAACCATCACCAGGGATACTGTTGGCCATAGTAATCAACCACTTGAAAGAATTCTGGACGTGGTATATTGAATACTGAACATATTCATGGTCTGGCACAAGTAATGTAATCTAACAAGCTCACCTATCGTTAGATCAGGAACAATTCAATCACAAATATTCAGGGTTCTAATGTTCACAATCCACATCATGTGTAATTACTGCGTCTAAAAATGACCGCAGAAATTTTACAACCTTTTCACACGGAACAAGGACCAAAGTTCCTGAATTTGAAACGAGTTTCAACTATTTTAATTTCATATGTAACTGTTGCATCGCTTTAAGAAGGCTTTCAACCATCGTACGATATGGAGGGGGACCCTGACTTCTGTAATTTGCTGGAGACGTTTTGCCTTCCAAACAGAATTGTAAGCCTTGCTGAAAACAACTTCCTTGCTGAAAACAAATACCGCAGCATAGAACGCTACCATTGCCAATTATCGTATTGTGTCGAGCAGGTGGTGAATCATTGAAGACAGATACATCCTGACCCAGGATCCAGGTTTTGATTTCTACTCTCCTTGTTTCATGAAGCCGAAGCGAGTCCCAAGTGGGGAAGGCAGGGTTGAAGTCTTGCATCTGAAATGGATGGAAATAGTATTGGAATGGAGTGATTTGCCTGGGTTTTTGTGTTTGGAAGATACTCGTGATCCATGATTTCGGAGATGCGTCTGAGTTCCTATACCCTCCTTAGAAGATTGTTTTTGAGGTAGGAATATCAGGTCATCGTGAATCAAAAGGAGGAGATCATCACCTTTTTTTTTTTTTGGTGCTCTGTCAGTGCAAACAGTAGGCTCGAGTTTGGATTCCTGAAATGCAGCATTGATGCATTGATACTGAGGGCAGACATGGTTTGGCGGAATTCTCCCAGATTTGGGTCGATCCTGTCAGCAATCCACTCGAGGAGTCTACTGGAAGGTCCGGTACGCATCTGCAAGATTACAGTGCATTCCAGAAAGTGAGATGTCCGGTACGCATCTGTGAGATTACAGTGCATTCCAGAAAGTGAGATGTCCCGGTACGCATCTGTGAGATTATAGTGCATTCCAGAAAGTGAGATGTCCAGTACGCATCTGTGAGATAACAGTGCATTCCAGAAAGTGAGATGTCCGGTACGCATCTGTGAGATTACAGTGCATTCCAGAAAGTGAGATGTCCAGTACGCATCTGTGAGATTACAGTGCATTCCAGAAAGTGAGATGTCCGGTACGCATCTGTGAGATTACAGTGCATTCCAGAAAGTGAGATGTCCGGTACGCATCTGTGAGATGTCCGGTGCATTGCAGAGAGTGAGTTAACATCCTGCAATACCGGCATTTCCAGAACATATCTTGCCTGTGGTCCTCTGCACAGTGGTGATGGAAGTGATTTTGAATGAGTGAGCATTGTATGTAAACCACGTTTGACAATGCAATCGCATTACGTTTGTGGCATTTGGAACGTAGACATATACTTCAGACACAAAAAGTGTCGTTGGTCGAGCAGCTCTGTTCGTGAGATGGGTTTTTGACTATCCACCTCCTATTGCGGGTACAGAGATGCTCAGCGGTCTTAGCCAATCGAGCGTTTTTGTTTCGAGGAACAAAAAACACAACTGCATTTTGGACCTTTGTGACAGATTTGCAAGCAGGTCTGGGAAACACATCGATAAACCATGAGTCCTTGTTCATTCCAGATCGTAACTGAACATATGGAGCACTTTTACCCACGGGCTGTCAGCTGTTTGAAGAGACCGGATTGCAAGTGTTTAGGTGCATCTGGTTCTTGAACAGATGCGAGATCGGTGCCATGTTGTGGACAACCAGGAGATAGTGATAGATTTCTACCGAGCAAATCTTAGTGTTTTGAAGGTCTAAAAATTTCTGGTCGCAGCAATTATAACAGTGATCATGTGCACACAAGTAGCTAGCTTTGAGATTGTGTTCACGATTGATACCCAATTTGCACGCGACACAGTGCGCCAAATCAACCGGTACATACTTCGTTGAACCGTGATTGGTTCCACATTTTCTGAGTAAATAAGGCGGAGTTCGGCAAGATAAGAGGTTTGACGATTAAATAGCAAGGATGGTGCGGGCTGCTCCGACAACCAAAGTCCCCGGTGCAGTGACCTTTACTGACTGATTTTGTAAGATGTGGTTTTCATGGAGAAAAATATGAGCATGCAAGCTGGCCAAATGATGCTTTGCATAGCACCCCCGGATAAAATATTGTGAACCAATGCGTCTACTGAGCAGGAAAACCTGTCTACATGGTAAACAGTGCCTACAGTTACGTAACAGGCAGTGTCTGCTGTGAGGCCTTCCGTAGGAGGGGAGACCATCTCGGTCGTACCAGGACCAGCTTCATAACTTATCAGTGCTAAACAGACGACAAGGCCTGTACTACCTGAAGCAAGCTCTGCACGGTGCAAATGGCCAGATTCGTAGCCTGCAACCAATGAAAAGATAGAGGATAAGATCCAACCGACATGAGAAAGTATGTGACAGTGTGTGGAGAGATATGTGCACTGCACCGTATCTGCGACCAGATTCCGACACTGAAACAGAGGAAAAGGTATATACCACAACGCTGTTGCAATGCAATAGAATCAGAGCGTCAGAAGTTCCACACCTTGTGCTATTCCTAAGATCAATTAGGTGACTTGGCCGGTAGACAACATGAACATAGGCATATATCAGACTTAGTGTGTAACTTTCTTCTTTACTGAGTACGGTATTTAACTTCGAGTGAAAGCTATTTCGATGAGGCAGAGGCATAGTTCAGGATCAATAGTAGTTACGAAATATTTTGTGATGATGTTCCAGTTGGCTGCCGTGATGTTGTACCGGCATTGTTATTCAAGGACTTCAGAGAACCTGAAAATCAGCGGAAGCAATAGCTTTGACAACAAAGAGTAATTCCCATAAGCTTCAGAAGGTTCGTACAGCAAGTTTGACGATTCTGCTCTGTGAATCGCCAGAAGAGAGACCTTTCTCGTTGACTCACCAGTTAAAACCATCTGGCACCACAACCAAAACAAGAGCAAAGACTTACGCCTTTACATTAAGATTTACGCACATTATGAAATATAAATAGGCTTTCCGTGCAGGAAGCTGTTGTGTAAGCAATCTTCAGAACGCAGAAATTTCTGTAGAGAGCTATCTGTGGTAAATAAGAATTTGTCCCACTATAATGACAAAGAAGTGAACAAACGATAAGAGAAATGAATTACTTTGAGAGTAGACGTCTTCAGAAGCTCTGAGGTAACTTGAATATGTTGAATAGAAAATTGGCTGTTGTAAGTTTGGCGCTATTTCACTTTCGCACCCCCCTCGCCTGACGGTGTTCAGTCCCTGGGCAGCATCAGTGGGGACGTAGTGAGATCATCGGTCACGCGGTCGTGTAACGAGCCGTATAAGTAGTGGGGGGTACGAAAGTGAAATAGCGCCGTAAGTTTTAGGCATTTGGGCTGATCATGGAGTTCTTTGTAGCTGATTGCTGTTAGAAGTTGGTCCAGCATGAAAGAGTATTATTTGAAACTGAAAAGAAAGATGGTCAAGAAGAAACTTTCACGTTTGCACAAAATTGCCGTGGTTTCACAAGCCAATACTATTGGTAGTTGCTTGCATCCGCCTAACATGCATGCTCGTCTGCGTAGCCTGTGTAGTCCATGTGGTCTTGCAGGCCTGTGATGTGTTAAACATGGACCTTTAAGGCATAACCAAATTCAGTACACCTGTTTTACAACAAGCATAAAATCTTTACTTTCATTAACACACATACTTGTTGTAAAGGACGATGTCCGGCAGCCAGACCTTCTTCGGACTAACGTTGATCCCTTCGATGCCGTTGTACTCTGCTGGGTTCCATGATAGCAGAGGGTTCATCCAACTCTAAAATAGATCGTTGACAAAGCAAAAGTATGAGTAACCATCGATGTGATATACATCGATGGTGCAACCATGGCTATGACTATGATGCAACTGCCTTGCAGGGCATGATTTTCTATGAATGCCGTTTGATGATAAATTATATATTTGACTGCCTTCACGCATGAAATCTGGTAAGTGTCAACACAGAAGAAACTTCTTAGTAATGTAATGAAACTCGTAGCCAAATCTATTAATTATAAAATAACTTTTTGCTTCGCGACTCTATCATGCTAAAGCACAGAGTAGAAAAGTCATCTTTACCAAGTGCCAAAACATCAACAGAACACTGCAATATCGATTATAGTGAGCAAACGAAACAGGAAGTCTGATTATAGGACATTTTTTCTGTGCATTTATCTCGTGCTTTGAAGGACTAGGAACGATTTGGGAGAAAGTGAGTTCATTTTGGTATCTCAAAATTAGTTACGAATCATCCTTTAGGCGAAATGCTATCTGCGCAGTCAGAATGTTGTCAGGAACTGGTTGACTGTCACAAAAGATTGATGATTCGCGGGACAATTAACAGACAAATCATCATCATACAATGCATTTTGGGATAGCGCCGTTAAGCTTGGTTTCCATTGTGGCGTAAGCCTTGGCTTGACTTGGGCTTGACAGGTAGCAGGTAGATAAGCCTTACGACGAAGGTGGGAACTGGATTCGTTGGCTACTTTTGATAGACAGATAGAGGCGCAAGGCTTGTCGACCAGAATGAAAAATGTTTGTCGACCAGCATGAAGAATGCTTGTCGAGTTTTATTGGTTACTTAAGTACTCTGGTACAATTAGCCTACTTAAACCACATGTACAGCACTGGAATGAACTGTAGCTACTAATCCGCAATGCCTACTCCACTGGTCCACTTCCACTATTTCAGAGAACGCCCACGTGGTAAGCCAAATTTAAAGCTAAGAAGCAAAGGTTAATCTAAGAGCAAATGGCAACGCTTATTCTGCAATGGGGACCATCTCGACATATTTATGCCAAGCCTTGTCAACTAGCCAAGCCAAGTCTTACGCCGCAATGGGAACCAGGCTTTAGGTGACTGACATTCCCAACGAGTTGCTTGCAAAATTGATAATTACACAAAGTCTTTCCTTTCTTTACTGCAATATTAATTTTCATGAATCCTCTGACCATCCCATAATGCATTGCAAAATGAAGATTTGCGAAAAGATCTTTTCGGTCATCCGTTTGGAATATCCTTCGAATTATCCACGTGTATCTCGAGCTTACGTCAGTGGAAAGCATCTGTTGCTAAGACTGATTGATCTAAATGGAATAAAGCATGCCATGTTACTGACATCGTAATTGGACTT
>JAOBRC010374460.1:0-12609 GCA_027575255.1 Scolionema suvaense
TCACTCCAACACATAAGCATAGGTCTCAAGCTTTAACATAGTGAACATAATCTGCACTCAATCTCCTAGCACCCGGCCCTTACAAAATCCTAGGCAGAACCCTGCACTAGTATTGGAAATACCCAATGTTAAGTCATTCATCACATCCTAATGTTTTGTACTCTCTTCCTTAGTTTGTGCAATAAAGTTTTAGCACTTTTGGAGTTGAGCATAATGATCATTTTAACTATATCTTGATATCAAGAAAGATAACATCTTATTTCTCAACACAACTAGATTACATCAATTTTTTGACTGGAATGGCTGAAACACAAAAAATTACTGTGTTTTGATATGGTTTATTAACAAGATTGTTTCTTATGGTAGGTCTCGCTGAAAAATTTAGGGTAGAATTTACTGACTTCCTAAAGGGGGCCTTTTTTTAAAGCTGAATTTTGTTTCGGAATTGGAAAAGTTATGCGTGGCTTTTCTGAAAAGGCCGCTTTGGAATGAGTTTTGAAAAGCACAACTTCTAGTAAGTATAGATTAGGTTCTGTATGTAGAGTCTGCTATGACAGCTTGCAATGATGGTGTTCACAGACAGGACTGATCCTTTGTCAATGTCATGTATTGAGTAAGTCAGCAATTGTTATTAGATAGTATATGCAATAGAAAACTGCTGATAGTTTGCCACAGCAAGATCATCGTTGCTGTTCTTTTCTACTGCATATTGTAGAATCAAGAAGCTGCATCTCAACTTCCAACTGTAATGTGTGACAATACCAGAAGTAAAACGGACTTGTTAGATGTTGACGTTATAAAATATAGGGAACTAGTACTAATCGGGTGAATGTCTGCTGCATGACGTAGCAGAAATTTTCTTACCACATTAGGAGACAGAAAAGTGTTGCTGACACTGATTTTATGGTTATGGGTTCATACTCTGCCTTATTGAGTCTTGAACATCTGACTGCCCCCTACATAATTTGTGGAAGGACAACTTGAAGCAGTGAAATAGTTAACATTTTTAAGCTTGGCTGTTTACGGTTTTCGAACTGTGGGTCTGCATTTGTTTTCTTCATTGTAAACTTTAATTTTATTGCAGAAAATCGAAGGACTGGAACATTGTGACAATTTACTGAAGCTTTACCTGTACGATAACAAGATCAGCTGCATTGAAAATTTGTCTCACTTAAGCAAGTTATCCGTATTGTGGTTGAACAAGAACTCAATCTCTTCGCTGGAGGTATGAAAAGTAGATGTGACATAATGTTCTGAATCTTTTGTCAACTTATTTATGTACCAGATATGCAATGAGTCTTGGTCAAGACCATGTAGTTTATCATCCAGGCCCTCTTTTAAATATTTTATGTATGATTATTGCACCCAGGACCCTAGAAAATCAATAAGAAATATGGCTTTGTCATGAAAATTTATCTCTATTGTAGTGACAATTTGTGATCAACACAATTTCATATTACACTTTTGGGAAAGAATGGCTCACTGCTGAAGAAGGATTTGGTAACTATTGAAGGTTTTGGTTTCAAAACATCCAGAAACGCTCAGAAAAAATATTTTCTTGTTCGTATCACCAGTGGAAGCAGTTTAAAGAAGTTTGGGGGTGGCTATGTCCTACCCCTTAAGTGTTATTTAAACACTTTGATCGTGTTTGCGGCTACTGCTTTTTGTAAGTGCAAGTCTTTAAAAAGTAGGGAAGCTTCTGTAACAGGGCCAGATACTTGTATTTTTAGTGCATATTGAAGTTGCCATCAGAGGGGTTGTGTATGATAAAGCTAGAATTTGTGTTGAACGATACCTGGGTGCTGTTGTTGTACCTGATGTCCTTCAAAGCTGGCAAGTTCAATTCTGGTTAAAATACTGGCAATTGCATTTTATGTTCTTGAAACTTTGTGTGTATACCTGCATTTGAATGGTAGTATGTTGAAAATCATCAATTTTCAGATTGCTTTTACTTACCCTGTTTCTTACCTAACCTTGAGAATACTGACAGCAACTAATAGAGTTTATCCATCATTACCCTTTTACATGTTTGAAGTCTAACGTTTGAGCTAATTTCAATCGGGAGAAAGCGAGAGGATTCAGACGAGGGCCTCTTTTTTGTTCCTATTGTCAAACCACGACAAATAATTGTGAAGGTTCTAACATAAGAGTAGTTTGACATTTAGTTTTTAGTTTTAGTAATTCTTGCAATAGTTGACCCCGAATACCCTCTATGTCTCCGAATTGAATTTACTGTAAATATTGCAGTGCAAATATGGTACTGTGTATATGCACCCTTTTTGAACACTTCTATGCTTTATTCCGGGGCCTATTTGAAAAGTTGAGTGAGGTGCCCAACATGTGGAGAAAAGAGCAGACTGAAAGTATTAAAATAAGCTTTATCTAATTGAAAAGGGCACTTTTTAGAGAATTTTGGACAGGGTAACGTCCGATAATCAAAAGCATTTTCTCTCTAAAATAATGCCTTGACTGGCATGGTGAGTGTCACTATTTTTTGTTGATACTTTTCTGATAATGCATTCTTACTTCGTTTTAATCTCTTCAGAACTTGGGACAATTGAAAATGCTGAAGGAACTCAATCTGAGCGACAACAGAATCTCCAAAATAGGTCAGCCTGTTTTCTTTTTTCTTTTTTGCCGTAGTGGATCTTGCAGTTTCTGTGTGATTTGATACTGCTCTAGTGTGACCTGAAAAATGTGTTGACAGTTACTCTTTGCCGGGAATTTGTTGTGTGTGCTAACCTCAGAACATTTCAAATAAACAACGTCTTGTTATGGAGAAGCACTCCACATAAATTTATAGCATACGATGCCTTCGCTGAAGAAACAGAACCTTTTCGTTTGTGTCAGAATAACAACCAGCAGAAGGACCGAAACATTACAAAGTGCACAAAATACAAGATTTTATATGACACGAAGCCATTTTTTAGACATGCATACTCTGCTTGTAATTTATGAGAAAGGATAACGACCGGAGCAAAATGCTATAACCTGACTCACAGTGGACCTGTCACTTTGGTTGGTTTGGCAAGGGTGCTCATGATAGGAAATTTAGTATCAAGAGTATTAAAATTACAGACACACTAGCCAACAAAAAGAAAACGTAATCAGTAATTTGTTAAAGTAAAATAAAGCATAATATATACAAACGAGAGATGAGATATATGCAAAAAAATATGAGGATATAAATATGGCGTATGAGGATAAAACCTAGGCAGAGTGTATGAGACTGTTCTAAGAATGTGATGCGGGTAGCAGTGTTCAATTAAGCTTTTGTGTGCTGCAGGACCAGAATTGTGCTGAGAGTAGTTCCCATAAAGGGTCCGTGGTAATGCAAGAGACATTTAATTAGTTGGCTTAAGCTAGTCTTAGTAGTATTTGAAGAAGTGAATGGTAGCTATTCTTGCAGATATGCTTAAATAATAATAACAACTGAATGAGTGAACGCTTTTCCACTGAAGCTTGCAAGGCATGAAAGATATAAAAGGTCTGAAATTGAGCGTATGAGAGTTGGTACATCTTTGACTTGCATTTTGTCAAGCTACTGTTCTGGTTGAAGTTGTGATACTGTCGATTTATGTTCTTAGTCTGTGCCTCATTCAGAGTAAGCTATGAAATCCTGTCATGTTTGATTTTGAAGATCACTCTCATAGAACATCTAATTTATTTTCCCCTGTAACCGTTCCTGTGCCAAGAGTACTGCAGCCACAGAGTAAATTGTCTTCAAATGTTTTGAATGGTAGTTCTGTGTATAAGGTTAGGGGAGTTGTCTCTTGTCTTTTCTCACCACTATGTAGGCAAAGATTTTTTTGTTGCGCCTCCTGGATTCATGCCAGATATTTCAGGAGATTAGGAAGTAAGCATGCCAGACTTTTTTGTTTGGCAGTTACATTATTACTCCTGCTAATCAGAGTTCATACCTGATAATTGTCTGACTTAGTTTGCTCTTTACAGAAATGATGAGGCCTGTACTCTCAACATTGATATGCAAAGGTTTGCCAGAACCGTGCATTGAAAAGAAAGAAGAACATTCATTCTTAATAAATGAAAAGATGAGAGCAGCTGAAAAGAGTAGCCAAAGGCGTTTCAGTCACTTTTTAAAATGACATGACAGAGGCTCCTATGATAAAGTAAAATTCCTGGTTTTGTTGCAATTTAAAGAAGACGTTTTGCTGAAACAAGCAAAAAGCCTTGTAGATAGATTGAGAGCTTTCATGGGGGTCATTGAGGAGGAAGGCAGAAAACGCAGTAAAGTCTCACGAACAACTTACAGAGTATGTTTTTGAAACTATTTCTCTAGAGTCAAATATTTCCTATGACTATTCTACTTAGAGCTACGGCGAAATGAAAATGAAATACAGAATGGAATTATGTACAACTTAACTGCTTGGAGTTAATTCAAATACCACATTTGATTATAGCATAGTCCTCCTACTGTATTCCCCACTTAGTAACTCTCATCTGATATACACTTGCATGATTGTAGAGGAAACTTTTGAATTTTCTGTGAACTTTGTATATGTCAGAAGTGCCTATTTCTATTCTTGTGGTATACCTTATCGGACAAAACAATGTTGGACAAAAGTGACAAATTTTTTCAAAGGTGACGAAAATTTTGTACGACAATTATTTTTGTCCGACGAAACATTTTGTCCAAAACAAAATTTCAAATTAGCCTGCCTAAAATTTGTTTTCCCGTTTATGAAGTAGGTCTTCATCAACTGTTAGAAAATTTGTTACTTTCTATGGACTAAAAGTTTTTGGGAACACAATCATTTCACACCAAAACATGAAAGAGCCATTATTCTTTGCAGCAAAAGTTGAATCAAATCCCCTATGGCAAACGACGATGTGAAAACACACAAATACAACCAAAGAACTGTTATATGTTTTATGTGTAATAACATTTTGCTCAGAAAAATCCATAAAAAAGAAAAATTAAAATTTGACTAAATTTTTTTTCGGAGAAAATTATTTGTCAGACAAAAGTGACGAAATTTTCCTGAGGTGACAAAAATTTTGTCTGACGAATAATTATGTCCGACGAATAATTTTGTCCGACGACAATTTTGTCCGACATTGTCTTGTCCGATAAGTTGACCTTTTTGATATCTGAAGGTTCAGCATAATATCCTATCACAATACAATACTCAACTCTTTGCTGCATCCTCCTTGATGTATCTGTAAAACTTGAAGAAGGTTTTTGCTTCTTGAGAACATTCAACAAATTTACCCAATGCATAATGTAGTAAGTAAAATATCTACAGACAACAGGTGCTTAGTCAAAGTTATTTGTCCAGTGAGCATGATGCTGCAGTTGTCTGCTTTTGCAGATTTTGGTGCGTTCTATGGTCAAAAATGAAATTTTAACATATGATAGAGCAGAACAAAACTTGGGATTTCCCATCAACATCAGCTTACTTAGTTCTGTAGATATTGCTCTCAAAGTCTAGCAGCTACCATCTTTATTGGATTTGACACCATAAGGCTTTTTTCTTTAGCATTTATATTGGGCATGTAAAGGTATTACTAAGCTTACTGATTTTTTATTGTACTGACGAAATGTATGAATTGAATATTTGCAGGCCACTGCTTGGATGGAAATGTTAGTCTGGAGACGTTTAATATCTCTGGTAATCTGATTAGTTCGCTGAAGGTAATGTTCAGTTATTTTGCAATTATCACTTAAATGCTATGTTTGTGGGGATAGTGACGTGATTATGGTGGCCTCTCGATGATGTTGTTTGGCTCTGTTCTTCTGTCCTTGTCGTACACAGATCTGCATTACCCTGAAAAAGAGGGGAGGTGTTTATCATCTCCCGAGAATGTTTCTCCTTGCTTCTAATCCAAAAGTTCGTGTTACTTGCTTGTCGTGTTACATTGTCTTTTTTCTTCCCATTGTAGGATGTCACCAACTTATCAAGACTTCCTAACCTGCGATCTTTAGCTTTCAAAGATCCTATGTCTGTACCCAATCCTGTGTCACACCTCTGTAACTACTCAACCTATGTTTTGTATCACATACCTACATTGCTACGATTGGATGCTGTTGACGTATCTCAAAAAGCCTTAAAAGAATTTGCAGAGGTAAAGACTGAAAGTGCTTAATACATAATTATAATGTGCTACAGTTTAACTGTAAAATGCATCTTCGATGGAAATCAGAGTTTTTTGCTCTATCGAATATGAATTGCTTCCATGAAATGCAATATATGCTCACATAAATCTCTAGTTTCGAAAGAATTAACGTCATAGAGGTGTAACAAACTGTTAGAAACAATTAACTTCATGGAGGGGTAACAAACTTTTCAGATAAAAGCTTTTACTTTGAAGTATTGTGCTTCAGTAGTGTAACTTACCTGGGCTACCAGAAAACTTTGGACTTCTTGTAAGGGTTACCCAAAAATTCAGATCCGAAGCCCGACAGAGCTAGAAAAAATACGAGAAGTATACTTGTATGTAAATATTTTGCTCCTTTGGGCAACAAAAATATGACAGGGCATCAACATTTTTTTCAATGGTAGTCCAATGGGCTACAACCATAAATCCTTAAGTTACACCACTGTAGTCATAAACACCTCACTGTGCTTAATAGCACCTCACACATTACACACTCAATATTTTTAACTAGTTTGTGTGTACCTACCAAGAGGATTCTTTTTAGTGCCTGCAGAATATAATAGCTTCGGTTTTAATTTCATGCAAAAAAGCTGCAGTTTCTGAGATATGGGCATTTTCTTTTTGATGCCATATTTCTGGTGTATCCATGAACGTATTCTCCCACGAAAATTCCTCAGCATAATTTGTTGGTTCTCTGTGACCCCCTGTAACAAACAGAGAAAACCTGGAACGTCATGAAAGAAATGTTCCTGTAATTTACTCTCTTGGCGTATTGGTTTAGTATAAAGTTAGTATGATATTTTCATTTACTTTTAAATTAGGTTTTTGGTGTGCCAGCTGGATGTTATTGCCTCTCGCAACATTGTTTTTGGGGAAGGAAGCTGAACTGATTTACCGTTCTCGTTGTATCGCTGCAACATGTATATGTGCCAATGTTTCACGCACGATTGTATAACTAGCTTTGCCTTCGTTTCTGATTAATCATATCTCGCAGTGCGCTTGACTGGGGTGACCTATGCTAATAGTGTAAGTTTGTTTTGGACTGACATATACCATCAATCTTAAAGACTCGTCCACAAACTAAATATTTGTTGTTACATCGCTCATTGGTCTTCGGTGTTACATCATGTTTTTCTCTTTTGGATGTAGTAGACCCATGAATGGTGACCCATACTGATAATATGAGATTGTTTTGGTTTGAGGAATACAATCTGTCTTTAAGATTCGTCCGTGTGATGAATATTTGTTGTTACATAGTTTCACTAGCCTGCTCCCACACTCTGCTCAAAACTTATCGCTTCTCACAGAGTCTGCTCACTATTGCTCAGTTGATGTACTGACCTATGCTGTAATTATGTGTTCTCTACGTAGCCTATCTCTCTGGCAACATCATGATTACTACCAGCTCCCATAGAAAATGGTTCAGGCACAGCACGTTCATTTGCATAAACACTTACGTGAAGCAAGCTTTTGGCAGATTTTCAGAAAATATGGCATAATTAAGATTCGCTGTTTAGCCACAAGTGTTAACAGACCAACCAAGCAAGTACACCCGGCGAGGTTGCGATGTGCACAGGCTAAATTCGCTTTCGGTGTTATATGACATAGATCCATGAATTTGCACTGTTCTGAAGATTAGTGATTGTGTCTTGAGACATTCGAGTATTGTCTGATAGTGAAACTTTAAATAGTCTGCTTGCATAATACTTCACTTGAAATTTGTAGTTTCTCACAAGTCTGCTCACATAGTGGCTCAATTCATGTGCAGTCCTGCCTAAACTGCTGTAATAAAGATGAGCTAATCGCTTATTGTCAATGTGGCTTTTTTTCTGATGAAATGCCATTTTTGCTGTATTGCTCTGCACCGTTAAACTCGGCCTGTTCATATGCACAAACTATTTCTTGGAATGAGTTTTCGTCAGATTTTCTGCAATTATCCCAAAATCAAAAAGCAGTTCATGGGTGTGAATGTCAACAGATCAGCGGTGCTTGTAGATTGGTATGTTAACAGGTTCGTTGTAATGTGCTGCTTTCTGCTTGTTTTCTCTGTTATTGAACCGAAGTGTTTTGTACATGCTTCATGTTGCTTGTTTGTCCTTTCTGCAGGCCACGGTCATGAAAAAAAAGATATACTACCGCATGCGTCTGAACACACTTGAAGCTCGATACACTGAGTTAACACATGCATTGAAAAATAAAATGGACCAAGTTCTGGAACAACCTACTGCCACTCTAAGGAAATTGTATGCTGCTTCTCGAGAGGTAGGCTGCTAGCATTTCAGTTTCGACTGCTTGCTGAGAATTTGCTTTTCTCCTGAATGTATTTTTACTGACTGAAGAGACAACTTTTATGATGCAGGTTTGAATTGAATAGTCCTATCCCTGGCTGTTTTCTGAATGTGCTAATTTTGTTTCTGTAGATGGAACGTTTGTATAATGAAATGCAGACTGCAACCATGGAGAGGAAAAACAGTAGGTGTGCCAGTAGAAACAGTAAGTCCTTTGTTAATTGTATGCCCTTAAAAATTGGAAACTTGAAAGGAATACGTTAGAGCATATATAAATTTTCATACCATTGTACTTTGATTGCAGCTCTGTAAGTTCTCAAATAACACCTTCTTCATTTTTAACCTTCCTCTAGTAAATGTCCATTCGTTTGAAACTTTCTAGACTTCAGGTAAGGCCCGGTCCTACGAGCACCCCCGTCGTAGGGGTGTTTTTCAGAATGTCTCTCTGAAGTAAACCAGGAAATGATTAATTTGATGATATGGATCATGTTTTTGCTTTAAAAAATATTTCCTGCTAATCAGAAACATCCCCTATATTTTCTTTTTATGAGCACGACTTGTTTCAATTTTTACAAAGCACCTATATGAAAACTGGAAAATTAACTCTTCCTCTACCCATCCCCACCAGAGAGATTTACAGAAGGTGAACGAAGAGGCAGCTATTAGGCAGCTATTAGTGTTATCTGCATACCAATATATTACACCAATAGGTCATTCCAATAGCATGCAACTGCTAGTGTACCCTATGTGCCATGTGTGATCTACCTTCATCCATTCATGGTTGATTCAAACAATCAATGCTATATAAATCAGAGCGAAAGTCATACCTTACCTTATTTCGTTCTGAATCCGAGTGACATATCGCAAGCAGTTCAATGCTTTTGGACATTTATACGCTTTTGATTACACATAATTATCCTTGTGCTATGTGCAAAGAGATGGGTTAGCAAGCTTTTTCCAGAGGAAGAAAGAATCCTCATAGTAGATGCTGCCTTCTCAAAAATTAGCCATAAACTGCCCTTTTGGATCAATCCCAGCCGTAAGCTAGAGTGATGATAGGAAATAGTGACTCAAATGTACTCTTTTATCCACGTTTCTGGTGCTAAAAATATGCCCTTGTTTTATGTATCTGCTTTACTATTTTTTATCTCCACAGTGTCTCTAGTGAGGCAGGGTGTCATCAAATCATTTTTTCACGGGGTCTGGTTTTTTAAGATTGAGTTTTTGAGGCTGCATGACTACCAAGGTTTTGCAGCTGTATGATCTTGGGGCTCTGTATCCCCACTCAAGAGGGCAGGGGTGCAGTTGCAGGAAACTGTTTTGGCTTTAGACTTTCTGGCTCTGAGATTTGATTTTGGGAACTTGTGCAAATTCTAGGGATTGAATATGAAATAGCTTTGTGGGTTTTATGCCATGCAAATGGATGGAGATCCTATCCGTAGGTTGTAGGCCCAGTCTGCAGTATTGTCGAGTTTACTTCATTGGCTAGTAATTGATAAAGTGAAGTGTAAGTTGGAACACCAGCTTTGTGTCTAAAGGGCTGTTCTCAAAATCAGAACCTGTGAGATATTGCATGTGTGTGAGTTATCACCAGTCAATGTTCTTTTATTTGCAGGTATCGTAACTGACGAAAGAAGTGTCCAGGCGCTTATGACAAAATTTCCTCTTCACAGGGGACACTTAATTGGCAGGGGCGCTTAATTAAGCAGGGGCGCTTGTTAAATTTTGTTCAATATCTTAAACTTGTTTTTTAATTTTTTTGCTGTTTTTCTCTCCATACATGCAAAATCTTAAATTAATCTGACAAGCCAAATCTCATGGTAATCTTATTATATGTCAATGTCTTTGTAATGATCCTTGTTTTTCATGCCTATCTAAATCAGTGGCCCTGTATAAATGTAACGGTTCTAGATCATAAGCACCCCTTTTTTATTGTGGGGGCACTTAATTAAGCGGGGGCGCTTATTTACAAAAAATAATCCTATTGGGGAGTGCTTACTTGGAAAGGGTGCTGATTCGGCAGAGGGCACTTATTCGGCGTTTACGGTATTCTGAGTAGATAATTTGGTCAGAGCTTCTGTTAGCAATGTTACTGGTGTTTACCAGAGTGAACAATAACTTTAAGCTTTAGAGATTGAGTTTAACATTCAATCTGAATTGGATTGAGGTTCTGGAGTCTGTTAGTACATGGATGCACCACTTATATGTATACTGCTTCCCGTAGCTCATGCAACTATTCTACCATCAACCAAACAAGGACAGCAAGATGTGGACAAAACTAATGAAATGATAACCAGCGTAGAGGAACAGAAAGCAAAGCTGAGCAAAAAGATAAAAGCTGTTCAGGAATTGATATCTTACTGGGAGCAGAAATTTGAGAGGTGAATACAACTGCTATATGCATTTTGCAAGTAGTGATTATGTAGTTAATAAGTGGAAGTACCTTATTTCGTCAAATTAAGCTGTGTATCTAATACTGCCGCATTAAATTAAGCTGCATTGTAATTAGGCCGCACTTTGATAAAATTAGGTTTTTTTGAGGTTTTAATTAAGCCGCAGGAATCACTTAATACTGAGGAAAAAGTTAGAACGGATTGACTTTTACAACTATCACGATGAATGCAAGGATATTTTAGAGGAACTTAACGCCAAGGTAGGAAGTAGTGATGATAAAAGCGAGCAGTGATGTAATGTATTGAATACAGTCATCCAGCAGCAATTGAGTTTGCTTGATCTTTAAATAACCACGTTCTATTAAGCCGCATCGTCAATTAAGCCACGCTTATATCGAGCCACATTTTTGAAGGTGCGGCATAATTAAGTACGCAGCTTAATTTGACGTAATAAGGTATATGATTCCCCCAGAATGCATCAACCTGAAAAATATCTTTTTTTTATGTTGTCATAGGATACATTTACTGTACTGTTGTTTTGAATCTATTTTGGGAAGGGGAAATGATTAATTAACCAGAGATGAAATTGCTTTTTTGTGTTGAATAGTTTGTCAGTGAAACTTTTATGATGCCATTATTAGAGAACTTCTATAGCACTAAATTGGTTATCCAGTTAATAAATATTTCCTTTTTTCTGTGATTACTTTAAGATTTTAGCATTGTATCTCAGTACAACCATACCAGGCTTTACAGGAGGTGTGAAAGTACCAATTAAAACTTTCGCATGCGTGTTGCTGAGCAATGAACCACAGGCATTGATCCAATAAGTCCAATCTGTAATGAATGGCCGATGTACGGAAAGTGAATGTAGAATAAGACTGTATACAAGTTTATCATGCTGGAAATAACAATGGAATAAGTTATCAGTCAATTTAGGGAAGAAGCAGAGAAAGACCACTGTTGAGACTAAACAAGAGTATGTACGTTGATGGCGAGGCATGACCTGCCCTTATTTTGTCTAAGCACTCTGGCCTAAGATATAAATCTCGAAGCGAAAAATTGGCATATTGTATTTTTTCCACGTGTCGGGTGACCGCAAGTACTTGAGATAGAATACTTTGTTTTGATCCTACGATTTTAAAGCTGTTCACTTCTCACGGGTGTTGACATAATTGATTCAGAATCCCCGCCTAAAAATATATGTATATGTACATGCTGACAAACGTTAAAAACTTGACCTACGCCACCTGCTTCAGTGCATCAGTGCACCACAACAGTTTGTAAATATTTTGGTCAAATTCCATGAATATTATAGAAATAGGAAATTAGTGTTGAAAACTGAGTGTTTGAAGCATAAATTAATATACATCCATGTTGTAATACAATACAAATTATTCATTTTGGAGGGTTGGAGCTTGACTGGCTATTTATCACTAACTAAAATCAAACCCAAATTTGTCTGAACTGAGTTCTGAGAGAAAGTAGCTCCTCACTTCCTGGACACTTTATTGAGTGCATGTTTCTTGTAGAAGAAAAAGCGAGGACTTGATTAGTGCCGACTGGCGCGATATTGATCTAAGCGCAGGTATGTAGGTAGGTGTGTATGCAATCCTGCACTTTAGCGAAGAAGCTTGTTGTTTTCACCACCTGGTTTGCTTGCTTCAGCTTGGCTCTAACCAGGAATGTACAGAAAACGGCACATAACATATCTGTTGAAACATCTGCTAACGGTCTGGTGTGGGCAGCCTAGTTTGTCCACTTACAAACTCAGCTCAGCCAAGACAAAAGATGTTGCAGAGATAAAAACG
>JAOBRC010374571.1:0-12609 GCA_027575255.1 Scolionema suvaense
AGTAAAGTTGGCAAAGTAGATTTAGAGGACCAGTGAAGAATGAATTTGATCTTGTTTTAGAGTTGCTCTTCTGCACCGGACAAATTCAGAATGGTGTCATTTGTCGAAATGACTTCAGTCAGTGGAGTAAGTTAAAAAAAACTAAGGAATCACAATTTACATGGTGATAATGTCTGCTTTTACACAATGAATCTTTCTTATTAAATGCAGAACAGTAATTCTTTGGCCGGTGCATGTTCTCAATCAAAGCTATTAAGAATTGCCACCCTCTTTTTGTGGGTCAGAACAAGTCTGTCTAACTATCAATTAAAATTTTTCACTTTTTCAAAAGGTATTTAGCGTTTTAGACTTTCTAGCCTTTTTTTCTTTTGGATTCCTGCACAAGACTCCTCCAAAAGTCTTCATGAGTTTCCTATATGGTCTAGATCAGCTTTTAGGTACCCATCTGGTTTTAGAAATCTTACCAGTGAAGATCTAAGTCTTGCACTTTAGCAAATGTATCGGAAAAAAAACTCATATACCGCAGATCAGGCTCTCTCTTAAACTTGCTCGCTTATCTGAGATGGAGTAGGAAAAGTATCGGCAAAAATGGAAATTTGTCGTTTTCATGTGCAAATCTTGATGGGTTGAAGCCTTGCCTCTGGTTTTGCGTGCAAACCAATAACTTATGCAAACTTGTCTTTCATAATGGTATTTACAAATGAAACCTACCTAGTTGACGTAGTTGAAAGTACTCAAGAGATACTTCTACTCATTTTTATTGGTCGTGGCAACATACTTTAAAAGGTTGTTTTCTTAAGCGAGACCAATGGTCATTTGGTTGAAGTTACTGTAGGTATATTATTCTATTTTGTCTGTTGCTATGAACGGTCAGTCCATAATATATGTATTGTTTACTAGCGCAGGATTGAGATTCTTATAGAACTAGATATGAGTTTGGTAAAAGGACCTCGTGTCGCTGGAAAAGCCAAAAGAAGAGAGCTAGCTGATGAACAAAAGCAAGAAATAAGAGAGGCTTTTGAACTGTTTGATACAGATAAAGACAGTGCAATTGATTACCATGAGTTGAAGGCAAGTTTGTTTTCTATATGTATATATTTTGTTTGATCATTTTATTGTGTGTTTGTTTTTGGGTTGCCAAATTTTGGATCTTCGCTTGGTGGCGAAGTCCTATAAAATATCGCTTGTCTATCTGATCCCTGCCTATCCATTTCTTAGAATACCTGGTAAGGGTTTCTGTTCTATTTTTATGGCTCCAGGACAGAAATTTGCTTTCTTTTTGTGATGTTATTTTCTATGTTAGTTTTCATGAAGATTAATTTGGATTCATACAGTTGCACCCTCTTGCTCAACGCAACACCCACCCATCTCAACATAAATATTCCTGTGACAAACAACTCAAATGGACCATCAGTAGCAGGCCTTGAAACTCATCATAGTTATGGGGATAAGCAGCAGGCTAAAGATCTTGGTTTTGAGAGAAAATTTTATACATAGGGGGGATTTAGAGCGTTGATAGCTCTCTATAAGGAAGTACCCAGATTGTGGAATCTCTCGTGCATGAGACAGGCTCTCATTGTGTATTCTTATAGGTGAGTAGTGTATTGCACCCCTGGGTGCTCGGGTGGAATCCAATAGTGTGCAATGTGCTTCGTCGGGGCTGCTATACGTAGCCGCTCTGAGCTACAGTAGGTGATGTGTGTACATATTCGGTACTGATCAATTTCTTTTGTTTTCATTTAAATACTGTTGAGTAATAGACTTACAAATGGCTCGCTGCTCATGTCTAGTATAGTGACCTGGAATGTATTGAATGACAACTTCAAAGTAGCGATCTGTATTTAATATCTGAATGAGTGAAAAAACAATAAAAAAAGTGATAAGAGCGAGCATGGGGGCAATGAGGCGTGCGATAGATCGTGCACTCTAAGTGACTGTTGGAGTGTGCAGAGGTGTGAGAATCACTGATGTTGTGGTGGCAGAGCACCATCCAAAGAAGTTGGTAATTTGTGGCAGTATTGGCTTGTTTCTGGTGTGTTATGTCTTGCTCCATGGATGGTGTCAATGGTTGGTGATAAAGTGTGTTATTCATTTATCTTAGAGGTTTGATTTCACACTTCTCATCAAAAACACAATGAGAACTACATATGAGGTACTGCTTTCTTTTTATTCTCCGTGAAGCATGTGGACGTTCAAATCATTGACACTCAAATCAAGTTATTTTAACAAAGAGCTTGTATTGTAGTGCATCCAGGGGCAAGCTGGAGCAAAAAATATACCAACTGTAACTGTTTGCTTTATGACATGAGATCTGTATTCGCTTTACCTTTCTAATGTGAGCAGGCTCTAACAGAAGTTGTTACATGCTTCAAGCTGATTGGAATTTTAGAAGGTGTGACTTCAAAACAGTGTCTGCATTTTTCAAGATATTTGATCATTTTGGAGTTGCTGCTCTGCATCACAGAAATTTGCCTCATTTTTGGACTCCTGCTTTAGTCCTATAAAATGAGGTTTGTCGTTCTGTCCGTCTGTTCGCCACCAATGCATTTTCCTGGGTAACCGCTCAATGAATTTTTATGAATTTGGTGTGAAGGTGACAATCAGTAATTGAGGAAAAGTGATGGAGCTGGAATTTAAAAGAAATTTCGTCAGCTTACAGGTGGCAAACACGTTGCGCGCCAAACACATCGATAATGCTGTCTATATACAATACTTTTCCCGTAAATAATAATGCTTCATGTGTAAAATAATACTACCCACGAGAAAAAAAGACCTGCCAAACGTAGATAGTGAGAGATTAGACTTTGGCACGTGATCTACTTGCCTCGCTGTACCAGATTTTTTGCTCTTACTCTGAGTTGCTGAAGTAATACATGACCTGCATTGATCAGAAAAATATGTTTACATCACATTTGAAGGGAATGTGCTCTCTCATTGGTGGAAGATCATAGCACGCGACAAGTGCGTTGTTGTCAATGGTTTATTAGGTGAAGAGACAGATTTTATAAAGTAAACTGAAGGAGTATAAATGAGCAAAAACATAAAGCAAATATAATTTGTTTATCAACACTTTAACGCTTACTCTACTCTGCATAGTAGAAATCAATATTTTCGTTGAGAAATTTTCATTAGAGGGATGGTGAACTTTTTTTGTTGTGTGCTAGCTCTTGCCGGTAACGGATAAGTTAACAGCAGTGTACAAAAATCCCTACATGAGTAATCGAATCAGTTAGAAAGCAGCTGAACAATAACAAGTTTCAAAATTTGCGAAAAAACCTTTGGCTCTCATAGTTTCCTTGCAGCTCCTATTCTAGGCAGCCCTCAATTTAAATGTATCTTAATAATGAGTTCTAGAGTAGATATAATCATACTGTAGTTTCAGAAATGATAGAAAATTTTGCAGGATTAAGGAGAATTGTCAGTCCAAAATTTTTCACCCTTTTCCAAACTTCTATTTTATCAATGAGCCACCCCGTCCCCTCCAGTATAATCGATAAAAGTGAAATTTTATGATAGATAAGCCCCGTATCAGAATGGTTTTCCCTCAAAAAAGATGTGTATATTTGTTTCAGGGTATCAGAACTCTGTTGGCAAAATATCTTCTGGACATAGTTTGGCTTTTTTTTTACCGTCATCGTCACATAAATTGTTAATGGCTTATCCATTCACTATTTTGGTACCTTGACCGAAGCCTATCTTAGTTTCCATACCCTCCCTTCTCCCTCGTTAGAGGGGCGGTGACACATTTTTCAAAAATTCCAGAAAGAGGAGGGGGTAGCAAAATTCTGGTTTCGAGGAGGGTTTAGCTGAACAGGGGAGAAAAAAAATTTGAGGGGGTGACCCAAATTTTAATAGTAATCTTTTTAATAATTGATCTTTTTCAACAGTTCTTTCCTAACTCTGCACTAGTGGTGTATGTGTTTCATGTCACATAGTATACGATTTTTTTTCATAGTTATGTATTCTGTTTACATCCTTTTGTGTTGCTACCTGAACCAAAATGACTCATCAAATTTAGCATTTTCGACTCATATGTTTGATTTTGCATGGCCAGTCCAAAGTTACAATTTTGAATAGTGTGGGGCAGGGGGGGGATAAAATTTGGGCCTTCAAGGGTGGTTTCCGAGAGGAGGGGCTGATAAATAGGCGGTGGTATGAATTCTAGAGGTGGAGGCTAAACCTTACTTGGTGCCAGATGTTGTTCTTTGCATAGAGGGGCTTGCTGCCCTGGTCTCTGTGCTCAAATAACAACAGCGAATAGGCAGCAGGCCCGCTATGCTGAGGTGGATCATCTGTTATCAGGTAAGCTAATCCCGGATATTAGAAGCTATGCAATGCCTTTTACAAGGATGTAGAAGAGAAACTTCTCCACAGTGGATTCACCAGCGTAGATTAAGCAAAAAAGGTGGTTGCATAGCATGGAAATGTGGAAGCCTACATAAATGTGGAGCGCAACCGAGACTGCTTAGTATCTGGGCTACGATTTCTAAATCAGTAATTTGCTTACACGTATTTTATAAGAAACTCATTTAAAAGAAACTAGGAAAGGGGTGCTCATTTGGAAATTTGTAATGTATAATTTTGCATAGGCGCTCACTCAGATAGTGTAAAACAATGACGAACAAGAGAAGAATTAACTTCAATCAGATACTCGTTTTTGCTGTTTGTAATAAGGGAGTTTACAAACACATTCTGTAATGATTTCTAAGATACTCACTATTACTAGTGCCTACTTTGTATTTTTCGTAATGAGCGCCCCGGCTTGAATGAGCGCCCCCTCTCAAATGAGCGCCCCTTCTGAAAGGTAGAAAATTAAATGAACGCCCCATTATCATTCAGATAATTATGGTATGGGTACTGAATACAAGCTAGCTCAAGGATGCATGCTCTCTGCAGCACTTTAGTCTATCCCCCGGCTCTCAGTCGTCAGTACATTGCATGACACATGAGCGGTCATACTGTTTTCGAACACGTGTGTCAGGCAGGTGCTGGTCATAGTCTGATCAAAATTTTCTTTGATCCATGCTCACAATCAGCAGCCATGGCATTGCGCTTCTTAAGAACAATAAGATGATCGTTGCCCATTGTCCCTGAAGAGCAAAGCAGAACGCACATGCACTCCAGGGGGTAATACAGAAATTTTGGGGGGGCAGCGCTTTTTTGGATGTTCGGAAGCTTTGCCATTTTGAGCGTATTTTCGTTGCAAATCCGCCCCTGAGTGTAACATTCAGGTCCCTTATTTTACACTTACTTATACTTCCTTTACTTATCCATTTTTGTGTGAATGGCCAGTCACAGTTGTATCAGATTTCAGTCGAAGAACGTGAGTGCCTACTTCAACACACGTGTGCAATGAATCCACACCGAGGAAACAAAAAGTGGGACGATCGTGCTGGAGTAAAAGTAGCTAGCTACAGTGCAGTGTCAAGATAATGTGGCTTCCGCGATTGCTAGCGAATGTGTTGCGAATAAAAACCACTCGCAACAAGAGTGTAAATTTCATTTTGCAGGGGAACTCAGTAATACATGATCGCCCACATTTGAAGAGATGGGTGTGAATCTGTTTGACAATTATACGTTCCTCGGTACTTTGCTGCAGAAAATCAGAGATCGCATTGCTAGCGCAAAAAACGTTGCAAGCATGAAAAGTTACATGCACTAGACAAGTGGTTTCCTACAGTTCTGTGACAAACAGCTACTCACGAACAGACTGCTGCTGATGATGCGCGCCTCCTGGTACCTGCTGTGTTAAGCGAGTTGAGGAAAATAGAAAACGACTAGTGCTCAATTTTAAGAGTTTAATAGCCCTTTGGAAAATTTTTAGGAGGAGTGTTTTACACATGCTCACGGGTTCAGACTATAACCATTCATGAGAATGGTGATAGTCTGAGCTGGATTTGAAAAGAATGAGCGAACATTGAAGATCAGATAAACAATTGACCTGGCAGTGCAGCGGTATCAGATAATGGAACAGTAATGAATTATTCTCGTTGATGTGATTGAGAAATGTCGATTTGAAATGGAAGCAAGCTGAACTAAACGAAGACATATTCAATGCTAGCAGGCAAAAACAAAACCAGATTTGGGCGCCAAGATTTGTGTGCCCAAAAGCGCTTCGCGCTGTCAAAAATGGTCTGTATTATGGCTTGCACGCGTATCATCGTGAGATGGCTCAAAGAAGCTGGAAATTGAGATAGACTATTTCCGTGACATCAAGACCAAAAGTCTTACATGTTGAAGAGAAAGTCTTATAGCCTGCAGGAAAGTCTTATAACTCACAGGGAAAGTCTTATGTTGTGAAAGAAAGTAACATTTTATGGAACAAAGTATTGTTTTCCCAAAGAAAGTATTATATGTTGAAAAAGTACTATATTTTAAAAGAAAGAATCATTTTAGAGAAAAAAGTATCATATTTGTGAAGAAAGTATTTTATCTTTTATAGAAAGTAATATTGACGTGTTAGGCGTGCGATATGCAGGTGGCAATTTGTGTCCAAAAATGGCCATTTTTAGAGTTTTTTAAGAATATTTCAAAATCCGTTCATTACTTTTTTGTGGCTTTTGGCGTGAAATTACTGGACAATAGTAGTTATGCTGTGGACCATGTGTCTATCTGGGAAAACTCTCGTTCTGCTTGCAGGTGGCAATTTATACACGTCTAAGAAAGGTGTTTTTCATGGTTTTTTCCAAGTAAGTCAAAAACGTTTCACCTGATTCTTGTCATTTTTGGCATGAATATTAGGGGCAACTCTACACATGTTTTGACCCATTTGCCATGTCTCCTGAAAATCTCATCTGGCTTGCGGGTGGCAATTTACGTAAAAAAATAGCAATTTTTAGGGTTTTTTCCACGCAGGTCATGAACGGTTAATCTATATATTGTTATTTTTGTGTGAATGTTTGAGGCAGCTGTACACTTGTTATGAACCGTATGCCATGTCTCTGGACATTCTCGCTTGGCTTACAGGTGGCAATTTACGCCAAAAAATGGTGTTTTTCACATTTTTTTCAAATAAGTCAAAAACTGTTCCTCCAATGCTTGTCATTCTTTGTGTGAATATTAGGAGCAACTCTACGCATGTTTTGAACCGGATGCCATGCCTCCTGGAAATCTTGTTTAGCTTGTGGGTGGCAATTTATGTTCAAAAATGGTGATTTTCAGGGTTTTCCTAATTATGTCAAAATTTGTTGATCCCATTCTTGTCATATTTGGTGTGCGTATTAGGGGCAGCTCTACGCATGTTTTGGACCATTTGGTGTGTCTTTGAAGTATCTCATTTGGCTTGTAGGTGGCAATTTATGTCCGAAAATGGCGTTTTTCATGGTTTTCCATCCAAAGATGTCAAAACTGTTCATGCAATTCTTGTCATTTTTGGTTTGAGTATTATGGGCAACTCTACTCATGTTTTGAACAATATGCAGTGTCTCATGACAATCTAGTTTGGCTTGCGGGTGGCAATTTATGTCCAAAAATGGTGGTTTTCAGGGTTTTTTCCATGTTATGTCATGAACGATTCATCAGTTTTTATCATTTTTGATGTGATTTATTGGGGCCTCTCTGCATACGTTATGAACCATGTGTTGTGTCGAGGAAAATCTCGTTAGGCTTACTGGTTGTAATTTACACCAGAAACTGGCTATTCTCAGTTCTTTCCAGATGTGTCCACAATGGTTAATCTTTTCATTTTTGGCGTGGATCTTAAGAGCAACAAAGCATATGTTATGACCCATGCTTTATATCTTGGGAATATGTTGTTCTTCAGCATGCGGGTGGCAATTTATATCAATAATGGCTGGTTTAGGGTTTTTTGATAATGTTTCAAGAATACTTTGTTATGTTTTCGTGATTTGTGGTGCAAATCTTATGGCTTACTTGTTGTTCTCTGCTTTGATCTGACACGGAGATTGTCAATTAAGTTTGCGAGAGTCCACTAATTATGTGACTTGTCTTTTGTAGATTTTTGAGGTTCTCACTTCATTGTTTTGATCAACGCCAACACAAAGCAGATACTGACACCTTTGTTGTGATGATCCACTGCACTATAATTATTTGTTCAGTAAAACGTAATCGCACGTAGAAGCTCAGAAATTTTTGGCTCTCTTATCTACAGCTTTCTGGGAGGTGACACGTTGGCGCGTCTTGCATTTACTTGCTAACAGTATGTGCTACCTGTTTAAGTGAAAAAACTAACGCTATGCAATCACTAAAAAATCTTCTGGTTAACTCTGGAGAGCTGTGTCCTTAAACAATATGATAGAAGGGAATTTTTTGCTTAGGTGACATTTTGCTAGTTTTATTTTGTTGGTTTGTTTGTTTTGTTTTTTTATCTATGCGTTTAAAAATAACCACAGTTAAAAAACAAGAAAGATGGCACTTAACATAGGAAAACTAACTGTCTTCTAAAACACTGACCCCCATATGAAGTGTTTGTCTGATATTGTTCCGGTTACAACTTTGCACAGGACAGGTAAACACGGAAGCATTAAGAAAAATGATGTTTTCACTAGAACATCACATAATTTGATGCGCAGAAAAGGAAGGAAGACTCAGAAAGGTTTACTTTCAAAAATAGATCTGGTTGTCACCAGAATGATACTCTTTCTTATTTATGGCACCTAGATTGCTTCTACCGCAAGGCCACATATTGCTGACCTCGTTTTCAGACAAAAAACTCAATGAGAACCTAACCTAACTCTTTAGAAACGGACATAGATTTTTCTTTTCTGATCTTTTCTGGTCTGAACGCTCAAGCAGGAAATTAGCAGTATCTTCAACCGCATCATTTCCAGTCGGTCAGCACATCTTGAGCATTCAGCCATTGAAATTCAGATCAGTTTACCGCAGCGCTTACTTTGCCCAGGTGAAGCCTCCTTCAGCAAATATACCTCAGCAATGCTTTGACAAACAAGTGTGCAGTCTTGCAATGCACCTCCTTGGTAGCCACCATAACAAATAGCCAAGGGATGTACGCTAGTGAGCCATTGTTAATATTGCAGGGTTGCATAGAGGATAGGTGTAGGCTAGACTGATGGAATTCTGCTGCTGCAAAAAAATGCTGAAATCAGTTTAAAAGTAATTTCCTTCTAGCTGAATTTGAAATGAAAACAATTGACACCAGTACTTCCTGCTATTTATTATGCAAGCGACCCAAATAAGTGCAATCCTTCACAGTTGCGACTCCCATTTTGAATCTGGATGCGCTATTATGATTCCCAAGTTTCCAAGAACCGCTTGGTCAACCAATGAAGACTTCTCAGTAAAGGGCTCGCAACATCAACCTCCATAGAAGGAGTGTAGTTTGTGACACTTTCCTATGCAATATCAGCAGCTCACGAGAGAAGTAACACGTGTTGTTGAAAGCTTCTTGTTTATATTTCCAAGACCTCACAGCGTCTATGTTTCATTTAGGCAGTTCTTTGTTACAGTTCTTCAAAAGTACCAAGTTTATTCTGATTATTTTGTTGAAGTATAAGATCAATTTTTGCCAGAGTAGTTCACATATTAAAACAAGAAAAGAAAGTACCATAAGGACTCTATTCAGCCCTCTCCTTCACCTATGCTTCCCCCTTCGAATAAGCCCCCATCCCAGAACTGATTTCCAACAAATACCATTTGAACTATCATCCGGAGGACATAGTCGAATCCTTACGAAAACATGTCCAAACCAACGGAAAGAACAATATTTAATTGAAATAGTTGTTGGTTACTTCCTCCCGTGTTTGTCCAAGCTAGGAAAATGCTTTACTGATCAGTCAAATCATCCAGAAATAACGACGAATCCAATACCATAGAGGGCTTTCAGAAATAAGACTTTAATTAGCCCCTTTCAAATAAGCTCCACCTCTAAATCCATTTCTGACAAATCAGCATCCAGGGCTTCATCGAGTACTTACAGGACACTACACACTTTGTGTAGGTGAATCGCAAAATGGCCCTTGGTGGCTCATTTGGAAGGAGTTTCATTAATCTTGTTATAGTTGATTTTTTCCCTTTGTATCAGAAAAGTTCAAGCCAAAGTAAGAAATTAACATTAATATTTGTGTGGTACTGTTTTATTTAAACCTACGTACCTTCCTAACAAATGCATGACGTTCACTGCAGAAAACTACTGGCATTGGCTTAGCTGTGTAGATGATTTGTGTGCAATACGAAGATGAAGCGGGATGGTTTGGTTGTTGGTTTGTTTATGAAGCCATGAATGGGTTCAAGTTATCTCTGCAAAGTTTGCCGTTGCATATTGCTCAGTGAATGTCGGACTTCCTTTGATTCTTCCAGGCTAACATTTTCATCATTTTCTATTGTTTCTTTGAACTTCATGATGACTCTCCAGTTCATTACAAATTTGGCGATTTTAAATGCTAGTAGATGCGGACATTCTACATTTTTTTCGGTCATGGCACATTCTTATTCTGGAGTGTTGACAGTATTTCTGAAGTAAGAGGCCATATATCTTGTTATCCCTTACTTTCAAAACACTGCTGAATACTCAAGTGAAATACATGTCTTCTCTCCGCCATTAGTCTAGAGACACGACTGATAGGCACTCTACAGTCATGTTTACAGTCGCACAGTTTCAGCCCTCGAAATTCGTGAGAAATGAGGTCGGCAAAAAATTTGCCGACTTTGAACTACATCAGGTCGGCAATTTTTTGAGCCAAAAACTATGTAAGCCGTTGGTCATTCTCTAGATTGCCCTCATTCTTTACTTTTGCTATAGTCATGCGCACTTCGTCAGTGACAAATACCTGATATATCACACACACTTCATCTCAAGGACAGCTGAACATTCTTAATATTCAATTCAAATCTCACATAGAACTGCCAAGCAAAGTCATCCATGACGATCAATCTTCCTGCAGATCAAACTGCCATGCTAGAGTTATACAAGAGTAAAGACCCTTGGCATGGGTTCTTCTAGAAAATTATCACAGTGTGCAAAAGGAACATGATGCATCAGAATGAAATTTGCATTGTAATCTCATCTATGCTCTCATTGTGCAAAGTAAACAGCTGGAATCCATAAGGGCGCTTTTGTGCAGCTTAACGGTGGTGCTATTGGAGAGGTTCTTTTGGCTGTAGGGTTGTGAAGAGGCACGAACGAAGGAAGTTAAATGAGAAAAGGGGAAGCGATAACATTACACCTTTATTTTGAATTTTGAAAATTCTGAAAACAGGGAATATTCAGGTTGGCAATAATATGCAGACCTCCATAAAAGGCAGGTTGGCAGTTAGGTAATGCCGACTTGAATTTTGAGGGCTGCGGTTTACCTGCAATCATAGTCACCACCTGTGTTGCAGCACAAGTTCAAGTGTCAGCAACCTCAATGAGTCGAGCAACTCATCTTTAACTCTATTCCACCTGGGCTTTTGGTGCTGTGCGATAGCTAGGGGGTGGCGTAATTAACCCCTTAACTGACGGCATTTTTTTATGTCTGTACGTAATCTGGCGGCTATTTTTCGCAAAAAATCACCTTTTTACCGCAGTAAACTCTTACCTCTTGTCGCAGCTGTGAACTCTTCTCTGCTTTGATTTCCCAATGGACGTACAGAATCTTCACTCTCTGACTCAAATAAGTCATCATGCAAGTCAGAAAAGTCATTCTCACTCGGTTAGATTACCTACAAAGTCAACCACATCTTGGGCTGAACGAATGCACCGGCTGTGCTCGCAGCTTGGAAGCCATCTTTCATTGCGAAAATTTTGCTTACAAAGCGCATTTCAGCAATGCCATGATGTCTAATTTACAGACTGTTGTTTATATACTTGATTTAGAAGCAATAGCACACTCTGCGGCTCGATTCTTTGCTGCAAATGCGGTCTTCAATTTGCAGTTGTGCAAACAGAAATATCCTTCACCGCCAGATAAGCCATCAGAAGCTCGGAACGGAAATTTCCGTTCCAGACTGTTAAAGGGGTTAAAAAACTACCTATTCTATGGCATTGAAACTTCACACATACTGTACATTCAGGAACCCTTCATACACATTTATGCCAATGTCCACTTTAATGGGATTAATTGGGCGTGACCTATGACATCATGAGTGAAATTACCCATTGTTGGATCAGAGAATGAGGGTGCTGTTAGTAGAGAACATTCCTCAATGGCGACTGATAAAAATTGTGCTCATAAAATAGATCACTGGAAAGCTCTTGTTGAGGGCTTTCTTTTGATACCTCATTTTAAAAATTGATTTTTTTGCTCAGAACATGTCTCTATAAATTTTAGGATTTTCTTCAAAGTTTTCAAGCAGCGGCATGCTTCCAAAAAGCAGCAATTTTTGAAAAATCAGAGGTCCCCAAAAGGTAAGAATAGGGTTAATCTCATTCTGCATTAAACCACATTAAGTGGTAAAGTAAAGGTTCCATGTTGCAGATGGACAAGATTTTATGTCAATGTAGAGTGTCCAACATCATTAACAACTAGCAAAAGCAAGTGGCTTACTATCAAGCTTACAATTAGCTACAAGTACATTATAAAGATGCAGTATCCGTTAGTCAATTTCTCACTGACCTCTAACATGGGCCGCGAAGAGGGGGGGGCGGGGGGGCCATGGCCCCACCACTTTTTTGCAAAGTAAATTTTTTTACTATTATGTTTACTAAGGAAT
>JAOBRC010374682.1:0-12608 GCA_027575255.1 Scolionema suvaense
CGCCAAATTTGACTCAGCTAAAATGCTTACAAAACTGAAACCGCTGAAGTTATTAACTTTGTTCTTTTTCTACTAGCAAGCCAGATTACTTGCCTACGTTCTAGACTCAAAGGTGTCTTGGTAAGCCGCTTTTTCTAACCTGTGCACCTGTTTCAACACATTTCAACAGAAATGTCACAATCACCCTTTAATTTTTCGTCAGCAATACTTATTCCGTTTTCAATTTGTGATAGAGCACTTCTTACGCTTTCTACTTCCTTAGCATTCTTTTGCTTAGTTTCCAGCTCTTTCTCTTGATCCTTTTTATTCTTTTCTTCTTCTCTCTTTTTTGCTGCTTCTTTTTCTAAAAGCTGGCACTTCTAAATCGGATTGGTATCGTTGTCTTGACGCTTTGACATTTTCCATCATTTCCTTTGTGATGGGGATGTCAAGAAGAGACAGATACCGCATGATAGCATCTTTCACAACCCTTATTGCCCCAATAGTGTCCTCTTTTAGGGAATGCCCATGGATATCCAGTATATGCTTATTTATTGGAAATCCACTTTCTGGGGCACAATTTCCGTGGGACATCCACAAAATGCATTTCATTACAGCGATAAGGACAGGGAATTTAACAGTAAGGCTGGAGTCTCTAAGTCCTCCGAGATGAAGCACAGCTGTTTTGATTTCAAATTTGTCCTCTTCAGGTGTGATGTTTTCCAGTCCTGCAACCGAAAATGCGCTTTGCCAGTAAGAAGTCTGCTTTCGCCCTGAAGTGGTTGCGGTAGTATAACAATAATGCTCTTCTGTGAAAAATTAGGACATTTAGGACATTTCGTGCTATTTTACGACAATTTAGGACAAAAATCTAAAATTCTGAAAAATTAGGACATTTAGGATACTTAGGACAATGTGGGAGGCCTGCTAGCAGGCCTTGAAATAACAGTCGCTCATCGGACAGTGTCCGATGGTATAGTGGTACTGTCCAACGAGAACCGTTGATCTGTCAGTCACTGCATCCGACGGGATTTCGTTTCAAGAATTACATCTGCATATAGATGATAATTTTTTATTTGTCTTCTTATGTATAATACAGTTGCTACATGCCACATAGACAGATGAGGCTCTCTCTCGCTGTCATCTCGCTTCCACGATCTCTGCTGCACTGCATTAACTTCTTCTTCCACTGTGCCTTTGCTAGTCTGCTAAGATCATGCGCGGACAGCTTTGGGAACAGCTGCTTGGGAACTAAGTGTAGGTCTACTTAAGACAAGCCAAAGTAGAACTTCATTTCCCACACACAACCCTTTCGAAGTGGGCAATAAAACAATGAATCACTCGAAATTGACGCCAGCTGCAACTGATACACTAAGCTACTGGCCAACTCTGTGAGCGTATTGTTTGCTCACATTTATTATAATCACTGGACAATTAAATTATCTATTTCGGATACGATGTTGTTGACGCGTTAAATTCTAACAAGCGAGAGAAAGAGTGAGAGAGAGAAAGACGCAAAAATAAGGTGGAGAATTGTAAGATTTGCTACCATGAAACAAAGTACAGTTGTGTACAATGCAATGCACCGTTGTGCAATGCTTGTTCACTGCCAGTAAGCGAGGGCAATGACGGATGACAAAGAAAGCTATATGGTAGGCAAATGTCCTGCCAATTGCGGTGTAGAGGAAAATGTGCCAGATATGGAAATCATATCAACAAAGGTGTCAGTGGTACATCAAACATTGATGTTATTGCAGATAAGAAAATCATTGTGCATATAAATTGTGTTTACAATGCACGAAACAGTCTGCTGTTAACAAAGAAATATTTGAAGAATAATGCACATCGAAAAGAGTGACCCTGAAATTTGTCGCACTCCTTCTGCACAAGTTTCGGCTGGTTGACTGACAGTTCTGTTCTCTATCGGTTGAAGGCACGTGTTAGCATGTTATATGTCATTTCTCAAGTCTGCAATCTAAAGAGTATAAATTGTTGTTAAAAAAAACTCACTAAGCCGTTAACTGATACGATGAAGCACTACCACACATAGAAAATGAACATGTCTTTGTAATAGAGTGTAAATATACTGCTTCGCTTTTGTCCTCAATTGGACATTCAAACATTCAATAATGTTTTAGGATATAGTGTTTCTGAAACCTAGAGAATCAGGGTTCCTTTAGGAAACTTTTACTTTTTTTCGCAGGTCATTCGTCTGAAAGATACTGGTATTGGTGAAACATTTTGCCCACCAGGTATGGCCACTGAGAGTGTCCCACGTTCTGGTTGATACAACTTGTGTGGGTGCGCACTTCCTCGCAGTTACGATTGGGTTCGCGGACTGGTTTAGCATTGTGTCTGGCTTGCTAAATATGTCAAGGAAGCTCTGCTTAGCCGGGCCTGTCTACGGAGTTCCACTGCCTAGAGAAATGTAGTCATGAGTGTTGGACTTCTTCAGATGTGCCGAAGAAGGTTGGTAATCGGTGCAATAAAGCACTACAACAGCTGTTCTTTAAGATTTTTAGCTTATGTTGGCTATCGGTCATGTCCGAGGGAAAACTTGTGGGCCATCGGACATGTCCGACTATACCTGGCGTAGCACTGGATACATGACTGACGATAAAAAATAATTATTTCAAGGCCTGCACTAGGTCTCTGTTCCTAGGTATTAAATTCTGCAACTTTGAAATACGTTTTTCCATGAAACAAGAAAAAGATTAGTGACTGATAACCAGAGTGGCGGTAATAAACAGCAGCAGGAATTCTGATTAATTTACCTAAACTGCTGTTAATTTCAAATAAGGTCAATAACTGACAAGGAGGCAGAGAAATTTCATAGAACTTCAGCAATCCAAATTGCTCAGGTATGCAAAACGGTCCCATCTGCAGCCTTTCTCTACAATCTCTTCAATAGCGATCACCTAGTTTGTTTTATATTTATATTTGTGATTTTTCTGGTGGTAACGCTCAATCAGATTGGCTTGGTGAGAATGATTGTAGACAGAATTCATCGCAGCTCTCACAGTATTAAGTTATGTCATTCGGTGTCTTGTATTTGTTGTTTTTATCCAAGCAATTCATGCCTTCGATGCGTGATTGTTTTCGTAACGTCCGTGTATTCCTGTATCCATGTCTTAATTGATTTGTTAAGTGTAGTCAATTGTCATGTAGCCATATTCACGTCAGGAAATATCCCAGTAAGTTGGTTTGCGAATGAGAAATAGAGCAGTTGTGTAGAAAGTAGCGAAGTTTGTGAATGTAACAGGGACGAACAAAATACCTCTGAAGAGATCGATTGTTATCAGAAGAAAGCTATATTAGTATTCCTCCTATTATTATTGTATCACTAGTTATATTAACAACACTCATATTCTTATATAACATCAACCGTTCTCTATTGACATCTTGGTATATATTGACATTTATCTTCTTCTGACGATCTCACTCTCATCACTGACGATCTCACTCTCAGCAGACCACAGAATGTCACATCCATCCTTTCATAACAAAAATTATGAAAGTTTTGAAAACTATATATGTAAATTCCGCCATACAGAGTTTTCCAGGGAAATTTCCCTAAACAAGCCCAAGTTCCAGGACTTTTCAAGGACCCACATAAATTCCAAGAGTTTTCCAGGAGTTCCAGAAGTAGTGGTCACTTATGTGATACACTCTGTATCCCTCCCGGGGTGCTGAGACTTGCTTTGAGGATGTAGATAGCTTGACAGGTAAGTGAATTGTCAGTTTGGGCAGCAGGACCTGAAAATCTACAGATTCACATTGTCAAGACTACTGACCTTGAATATTTGCATTTTTTCTGCGAATCCGTAACGTCACTTGCCCATTTACAGCTGCATTACCCATCAAGGAGATGACACGTCTATGAGTTGAATCCACCACATTAATGCCATCCACAGCAAGAATTATGTCTCCTCTCTGAAGTCGACCATCTCTTTGTGCTTCACCATTGTCAACAATAGTATCCACAGCAACCTGCAATACAATTTGATCCTAGAGAAGGAAATGACTTTACACATCTTAGGAATATTGACAAATGCTGGATACATCGCAGCTTCTTACTATCATTGCTGTGTAGTAGCTGCTCAAAGCCATATAAAAAATTCCTACATAACTGAATGCATTACATCACTTTACATAACCAGGAAGCAAACCTTCAAACAGTTGTAACCTGCATACTATCTTTGCCGAGCATAAGCGAGCCATATGGTCTATTGTGTGTAGGTATAGCATACCGGATTTTGAGTTTGTGTTTACCCAATCAGTGTTGCACTTTAAGAGAATTTACTTGATCAAGTTTGTGACGTATTAGCAATATTCAGGGTGTTCATGTGAAGGATGACAATATTAAGTAAAATGGCGTACATAAAAAGCATCGGCCGAAGGACATGCAGCCTTTTCTAGAAATTGATTTGGTACCAAAAATAGCACCATAAAGTTGTATGAAAATTAGCTGAGCAAAAGTTTCGGGGCTGCTTGGTACCGCAGAAGTACGTACATAATGTGCGTGACTCCCCTGGAAAAGACAAGTCGAGTAATTAATGATTCTGGAAGCATGTCAGGAGAGCACGTGCTACTAATAATTTTAAGGCTTTGTCAATCGCACGTGTTCAGAAGCCTTCGGTTGATCACTCTACTGATCAATACATGCGAATTTGAAAGCGACCGTATCAAAGCGAAACACTTGATTTAAATGTCAGATTTAATATCGACTATTTTAGTACTCATTGTTGGAATTTAAGCAGAATTGTTAGACAATCAAATATGAGAAATTCTGTGCCTCGCATGCATGATTGTAGCTGTTCACTAGACTCTTTATTGAAAGTTGACCTTGCTTGAAGGGACATAATAAGGAAACACAATTAATGAAAGGCATGGACTTGCATCGCCCCCTAAATATTTATGTGTATTCTCTACACACTTTTTAGTTCGAATTAATGTATAAAAAATGCAGCAAATCCCAAAATACTAGAGTAGATAAGTAATTCAATTCCTTCGTTCGGAACATCACATGGCAATTCACACAACAAACTGATATCGATGACTCGGTGTTCCTGTAGTATGGCTGTGTGGAGAGCATGACGAGTGAGAAAGAACACAAGTAGTACTAGTCTACTAAAATACCTACATGACCAGAAGGCTAACGGCGACAAATAATTTCAGGCGCAACTGCGATCGAAGTTAAGAACATTTAAGGCAGTTAAAATAACTGCCCATGTGCACTGAAAAAATGCACGACTGAGCAGAAGTTTTGGTTCCAAAGAATGGTGAAGTACATAGTAATAGATGTGAGAACAATGATTCATGTGAAAAGCGAGGCAGATAGTGTCAGCTATTGCTAGCAGTATATAAGAAGAGGAAATCCTTACGTTTTGAGCATCTTACAGGCTGTTGGGCTGGATCAGAGCCTATCTTTTATGCCCTCACTAGCTTAGCAAGTTCATGAGCAGACAACAGCCTTTTGGCAAGTAGATAGCAAGGTCTAAAACAGTAGATCTCATGACAATGTTTACAGTCATCAAACTGCACTGAGTGATGCAGATATATGCCAAACAAAGTATATCCTGCTTGAAACCTGTCACTATTAGACTGTAAACATTTGCTACTATCCATGACAAGCATCTCCATGAGTATTTTGCATGGCGTTCGGGATAGTCGCACGCCAAGTCAGGTATTTCGAAAGTTTCACATGTGATTCGCACGCAGTCTCTGACGGCTAAAAACCTATTCCCTGAGTGGGAGAAAGACCTTGGTACTAACTAACATCATGCAAAGAAATGAAAGCTCTGATGGCACAGCAAATTGTAGTCGTTAGCAGGATACCTCTCCTTTAAACGACAGACATCCACTTCCAATTCTTGGAATGCAGCCATGAGCCACGTTCCGAGGGGCAGGCAGCGCAGATCGAAATAGTGCGGGGGACGTATTATGTCGTGAACCCCAAACACGCCACTTGACTTGTGCCGCAAACATAGGCCAAGCTTAACTAACACTATTTTCATCTACACAGACAGCCATCCACTGATGGTCTTCCTGTAGCCCAATCATTTTCAATAATGTACTACTTGTGGCGTTCAGATACACAAGATAATACTGTGTGCATGCGTTTCTACGCCTTAAAGCTATATTGCCCTAGTTTGATCGATAATGCATCACATTCTAATACACGGCAGATGCATGGGTTTCGGTAGACTGGAAATAGTCGCTTCTAACTCATAAATAGTTCACAATATTATCAAGTCAACTCTTCCTTTACCCATGTGAGTGCATATCGAGCAAAGCGACTATTATATTATGGCTGTTGCAAGCTTTTTCTTCTGCTACCATATGATTGACAGGTAGGCGTTCTCTGTTACGCATAACTCCAGGGGTTGCAAATTTCTCTCCATGATCCCATTCAGCAAATTATTTGCGATGAACATCTATACTACCTGTCACCTGCGCTGAAACATTAACCCCCGCGATGATTACTGTACATCCTGACGATAACAATAGGAAACCATGAAGACTTGGGCATGTAAAGAATGGAGTGCGAGATTTCATCGCAACCTGGAATATCTGGTTGCTCTACGGAGAAATATAGTGACATTGTGCCGAAACATACTAGTCCCTTTGTGGGTTTGTCAGTCATACTGCAGTTGCGTATCAGATGAGAGTTGCCACGTAGTGAATGTTGGAGTTAGAAGGGACTATGCTAGTCTAGGGTTTCGGTTAAAACAATCCATTCCTCATCGATCTTGTTTCCTTTCCGGTCCATGTCTACCTGTCTACTGCGAAAAATATGATATAGATCTTGCGACGCACTTCGAATTAACCACCATTCTATTTAGCCGTTAGATGCAATATCAATGTGCAAATTTCACTTCCTATTCAAAGAGATTATATGATCACAGCAGGAGCAGCCAGGAATGCACGTGGAGGACTTGATCTTTTAGCAGATAAGGGAGGCACATCTGAAATAGGACATTTGTGAGATTAGCAAGGAATCTCAAAACAACGTTTTTGGCGTACGATGATAAACTTTTCACGTGCGATGGCGCGCCATGGATTCGCATGAGATAGTAACGTATAGCGTGTGATACGGCGTTCACGTGCGATCGCACGCAACTCACGGAGAAGCTTGCATGAAAGATCAGGTAAAAGTAAATCACTGCTTATACAGGATATTGATATGCATTAGATCCATAACAGTTTTAACATATCTATAGATGGTTTGAATTTTCGTGTATCGGCCATGTTTGTTGTTACTCCACGGACCATGATTTGATCCAGTCAAACAGTCTTGAAAATTGTATTTATTTTTAGCACTTTATTCAACAGTGGCTTTTCATTGATAAAAAAAAGTTAGAATCACATATAGAACAAATAAATTCATAAACAAAAACAAGTCACAGAATTAGTGGACTCCCGCAAACTTAACTCAAAATCTTTGTGCTAGATCAACCAAGAAAATAAGGCACAAGCCATAAGATTCACACCACAAATGACAAAAAACTGGCAAAGAGTACCAGAAAATGCTTTCAAAAAATAGCCAATATTGACATAAACTACCACCTGCACACTAAACAGTATATTATTTCCACGATATAAGGCAAGGGTCATAATAGAAGTTACGCTACTTTTTAGATCCATGCCAAAACTCACAAAAAACAACAACAGATAAACAATTCTAAACATATTAGAAAAAAGAATGAAAATAGCCATTTTTGGGAGTAACTTACCACACACGAGCCTAATGAGATTTCCTCCAGACATCCCAAATGGCTCATAACATATGCAGCGTGGCCCCTCAGAATCACATAAATAATAACAATGAACAGATTAACCGTTCTCATGACATTTTAGCAAAACCCGCTGAAAACCACCATTTTTGGAAGGAATTTGCCACCTGCAAGCCAAACGAGATCTGCCACGGACATGGCAGTTAGCTCATAACATGCGTAGAGTTGCTAATAATACTCACACCAAAAACCACAAAAAAAATAATGAACAGATTTCGAAATAATTTTCGAAAAACACTAAAAATAGCCATTTTGGGGTAAACTTGCAACCTGCAAGCAAAATTGTCACATGTAAGACAAACAAAAAATATTTTTCAAAATTCCGGCTGCTACATTTTTCCTCAATTACTTATTGTGACCTCCACACCAAATCTCAGAAAAAATTGTGGAGTGGATATCTGGGAAAACGTGTTTGTGACGGAAGAAAGGAAGGACGGATGGACGGACAGACTTCATTTTATAGGACTTTCCGCGACAGCAGGAGTCCAATAATAACCAGCTAACTTCTTTCACGCCATATACATATGTCAGAAGGTTGATGAAGGAACAAACGTAAACATAGTAATGCCCCTGAAATTCGCAGGAATTGAAGGAATTTTCAGTTTCTGCATCACTTTCATGCTATCATCATTTGATTGAGAGGCACATGCAAAAATTCTTTGGTTTCCCTTTTTCATAAAAGGGTCAACATTACAAACATTGACAGTTGTATCATCAGCATAATTGCAAACATCCTTTTCACTTATACACCAGAATTAATCACTCAAAAATTTATTGAACAAAAGTGGACCAAGGGCACAACCCAAACGAACACCTAACTAAAAGATGCATTTATCTTAGTTCTATGCCAGCTTTCACTCAGGTAGCAGTGAATCAAACTAAGCAAGTCTTAGTCTTAGCAATGTAAATTAATGTAGGTGATCTGATTTGGGAATAAGTACCTGTAGCACTTAGCGAGAAATTAATACATGCAGGATTTCTACGACTAATGCAACGATAAATGGGGAGATCATGCTAAACAAAGTATGTCTACACACATACGATTTTCGAAGCACAAGGATTCCCTGCACAGGAAATGCTGACCTCAATTCTTCTATGAATAACATATGCAGGGAAGTCATTCACAAAATATCTATTTCGTAAGAATTTCAGTGGCTTTTGATAAAATAGCTTGGCTATCAAATTTTTCGGCGCATAATAACAAAAAGGAGTCAGAACCAAGATCACCTCCGTCATTAAAGACCCCCAATATTGCTGGGACCCATGGGCTGCAGAGAGCAATTTAAAGTGGGGGGGCTAGGTCCTCTGCACCATTGGTAAGAATTTATAGATTCAGGCCAATATAGTATCAGACTCCTCCCACTAGGAACTAATTCCCCTAAAATTTAGGTGAACTTTACTGCTTGCATCTAGCACAATTGAAGCCTAACTTTATGGCAACAGATCTCCTACGAATACCGCTACGAGAATTCAGGCTAAAATTTAGGCTAACGGTCCTGCTTATTCGCGAGGAAATGATGAGACCTGTTCCCCTAATATTTTGGTCAATGTTACTGCTTACCTCATTTGCATATTTAAACGCTAATTCTATGGCTACATTTCCCCTATAAATACTGCTACCAGAATTCAGGCTAAAATTTAGGCTATAACAGTACCGCTAATTCTCAAGGAAATGATACGAACTTCTTCCCCTAATATCTAGGTCAATGTTACTGCTTACCTCATTAGCATATTTGAATGCTAATTTTAAGCTTAAGTTCCGCTATGATTTTGGCTACCGTGATGGCTAGTTTTAAGCTAGTTTTAGGCTTGAAATTTCCGTACGGATAGAAGCATGTATTCAATTATTATGTCAATGGAAGTCAAGAACAGGATGATGGAGGGTTATGCACGGCAAAAGCTTGGCTATGTTGATGCCACTTTCTTGGGGCACTAGGTGAGAAGGACTTTACGACCAACATAGTATGCCTCGACAAGGTCAATCCAGTGAGGGGATACAATGTCGCACTCAAGAGCACAGCAGATCAACTGGTGAGGTATCAAAGCATGTGCACTAGCGATGTCTAACCAGACAGTTACAACACCAGAAGATGTCAATCTAGCTTCCTTTAGAGCGCAACATACTGCTGAGATATATTCCAAACAGCTTGGCACCTTGGTCATGTATCCTTTTTGAGCTGACGCATAGGTGAATTTGCTATGGTGGATAATGTGTAGTCATGACACTGAAAAATATGTTTTCTACGGAACAGTGGAATGAATATCATGAAACCCAAGGAATTGCACTAATATCTTTATTTCCATCTTATTCACCCAAATTTCTTCGGTGTCTTTCTTAAAATGACCTTTCTTCCATGTTACTGTGCTATTCAGATGATTTTTTTGTGCTGTTTTGAACTTACTTTTTTCAGCCCTTTTTTCACCTTGTTACCATTTATTGATCTTTTTTTCTTTTCAAACTTAAAGCTTCATTGCACCAGCTGCCATAGCTACGTTTTTTTATGTGTATCATGTTTGATTTGAAGGCTTAGTTGATAACATTGAGCCATATTTTAAACCCAAGTTGCTGTGGGGTCAAGGGACACCCTAGTTAGTGTGTGTGGGGGGAGGGCAAAAAAAAACTCCTACTTTTCTCAAAAACCACAACAGGCACACCCAAACAAATAACACACACTTATAGGGCAACTGTTAACGTTTTAAATATGCATAGATTCGTGAATAATTATTGCATAGTTAATGCTGACGTCAGCACAATTACTGCTAGTTGGGAATTTTGCTCATCAATTATGCAAAATTTCGAAGTCCTTAAAAATTTATTCTGATTGGACTAAAATGATCCAAATAGTGTAGATATCCTATTTAGAATGTAAAATCTTGCTTTTAGACCCAACTTTTCCAATTATTGCAGAAAAACAGCTTTTTTTTCTATAAAACCGCCTTGAAATCAGTCAATTTTGGGCTCGCATATCAGAAAACTGTGATATCTTATGAACCACTTAACCTACGGAGCTGAAATTTGCTGTGCAAATGTGTTACAAAGAAATATTATTAGTCCCTAAATTTCACTACTCCACAGTGAGGCATTCAGAAGTTATTTGCAAAAAAACACTAGGGGGCAAATTTGTTCCCCTTCCACCCGCCACAGCAATCCCAGTGATGGTCATAAATGATGTCATAGCTGAATGTGAATCAAGTAGTGAAGAATGCATAAATTATCCAAACTTTGAAGCAACATTTTAGGACATCCGCTGACGCTTTTCATGAGCAATAAACAGGTAGTGAATATTTTGGACACATTTATTAACTGTCAGGGAAGAGAGGCAGTGCCACTATAAAATGACTGGGAGTCACTATAAGAGAGAGGGATAAAACCTTTACACAAGAGCGATCTAAGTGCAGTTAAGAATTATTTGAGCCTTAAAAGAGCCTATATAAAAACATTTCCAAAATTTTTTCTGATGTTCTGATGAAGCATTGCTTTATTAGTTTAATTAACAAGCGGTTCTTCAAAACCAACCCAAGATATCACAATGGACGGAAACGTAGCTTTAGTGTCTCCAATAGTTTGAACATAATCCATGAGAGGTGGGAGGGTGGAATGTTTGTAGCTTCTTTGTTCAAAGATGGTACATAAGGCCTATTAATTGTTTATTATGCAAGTTCCTTTCAAACAACATATATAGGTTTATCCTCATGCTAACTTTCTTCATAGTATAATATATAGTATATAGTACTTGAATAATGTACCTGTACTTGAATCTTTCCATTAGTTTTAACGTCTAAGGCAAAAGCAAAGCACAGGGTGATTCCACGCGCGAAAGAAAATAGTGTTTAAGCTAACCTGGCTGCATTCCTCCTGTCCTCCAATAATACGAAAACCAAAGCCTTCTTCTCCACGTTGAAGGCAAATCACAAAATCTTTAAACGAGGTTTCATTATCAGCTTGAATCTCTCTAGAACAGTACAAAATACAAATTATGAGGTTAAATTGTATGATGCAGACCAGCCAATTATCACAGTGCCTATTGCTTAGTTCCTACTTAGTTAGATCCACTGACTCAAACAGCTTAAACCTTCATTCTCAGATGACATGCCTCTGATGACACTTCATACATAGAGCTACATGAGACTCCCAACAATTTCAATATGGAACATTATATCATATAAAACAATACGATACCCCTGTTGGTCCATACCATCCATGAAAACATAAGAAACATCATTGATGTTTATACCAAGCCACCTATTCTATGCTTCTTTATACACAAACGCATAAAACCATAAATAAAAAAACAACAACAACAAAGAAATCAAGCAAAACAAATGCAACAATGAACAATTAAGAAAGTCAAGCAAAAAATACAGAAAATTGAAGTCTAGCAGATCACTCGGTCATTTAAACATGTCAAATAACATAAAAAGTATAAAGGTATACACAGCAATTTCAGTGCGGTTTCAAAAACAGGCTGTACGTCCATCATGAGATCCTACAAACGTAAAAAGTGATAAAATGATGAAATCTCATATGAGTGGTATATAGTCAATTTAAAAAATAAACTTCTCATTACAAAGAAACACTCAAACAGGGTTGCCACAGGAAATTGAAAACAAAATTCCCTGGCCATATGAATATCCTTTGGAGGCTTCCAGGAACAGTTTAGGAAACTGTACATTTTATGCAGTGTCAGCAAAAAATATTATGAAGTTGCGGCAGGGTTGGTACAGCAATGGAATGTAAATATTCCCTGACTTCCTCAGAATTTGCCTATGCTCCCTCTGATTTCTACGTATTCGGCACCTGACTTTCTCTAAAAATGGTCTTATTCGTCTGGC
>JAOBRC010374793.1:0-12607 GCA_027575255.1 Scolionema suvaense
TTGATTTTGGAGAGTCGGCCATGTTTGTTTCTACTCCGCTGACCATGATTTGATCCGGCCCAACAGTCTTTAAAGGGAACCATATCTGATAGGTTGCCGAAAGACTTTTCTATAATAAGAGCTAAAAAACCATTAGTTTTGATAATACTGCAATAAGTAAAAAACATACAAAGCTTTCCTTCAGGGATACTACTAACCCGCTAAGAGCGTTCTCTTCCTCAGCTCGTTATTTGCTCCAGCCAGGATTGCATGATTTTGTATAGAGTTTAAAACATGAATGACTACATTAAAACATTAAATCACTACAAATTTTGTAGTCACACAGACAGCGTTTGAGTAATCTACAGCTTGAGCAATCCACTGACCTGAGCAATCTGGGAGTGACTGCACTTCGAAATTGCTAAAGCAATATGTGTCTGAGCAATCCATGACAGCTTACTTACTTACATCGATCTGAGCAATCTGATCGTTATCTATAATGGAGCTGGTGCGAGTCTATCAGGTGCTACCAACTACTTAAGCAATGTCGGTAGGCACACTATTCTTCAGTTTGGATTGCCTAACCCTATTTGTACTGGCCTTTTTGGGGCTCCTCAGGACTGGGGTGACGGCACATTGTGCTCCCCTCAAGAAGTTCAGTTTGGAAAAAGTTGGAAGCATGAAACTTTGCATAATGAAAGGTATACATGTAAGGAACAAAATGGTTTTAAGTTTGGTCCCACAAATAACAGGTGGCAATGATGACATCATCATTTATTAAACTATAAATCTATTGTTTTAGTGTATGATTAATGGGTCCTTTTTATGGTCACTGATACTTGGAATAGGCACAGAGACTTCTTAATAGCTATTATGGTCAACTGTTTATGTACTTATTGCAAACAAAGAGAACCATAAAAAGAAACTGAACATAAAGTCCCCTATATGTTCAGCGTTTTCAAACGAAACCAGTCTCACAAAGATGTATAGCTTCAAAACAGTCTAGAGATCAATCTACAGATCTACACCTGCATTCCAGAAATTTCTTACTTTTTGGAAACATTTTAAAGATCTTAACTTAAATGGCTTTCTATGACACATTCCAACACAGGTTTGTAGCAGAACTATTATGATTTTTCGAACAAAGTGCTACTTGTAAAGAAAAATCTAACAGTGGGGGACTCCAGCGCCCATAGAATTTAAAAAAGATCCCATTTTCTTTGTCTTGTCTACTACCTGAGAGCAGGCGGCAAAGGAGCTAAATCTTACATTTGGCTATTTCAAAAACTTGTCACCTGGCCAAAGAAAACATGCAAAAGAAACAAATTTCAAGAAATCTATGTGATAGCGATAACATGCAACTGAGTTAAAATGGCAGACAAGACAAGATCTGATAGAATCTTGGATATACAAATTTGGAGGTCATTACCGCAAAGTAACAGTATTCCCACTAGAATTCTGTATTCAGAAGCATTTCGGCCATGTGTAGACTCTACCAAAAGAAAGATATCTTCATCTTGCTGCTCAATTATTGAATTCCATTATCTACCCAGAAATTCAGATTCTGCTCAAACCCTCACAATTTTAATTTGCCAAAAAGCATGAATACTATATGCAGATTGATGAGTTACAAAAGTATGAGATCTGTATTTGGGATTGCTTCTGCGTTGAATAGAACTGATTTTGCTCAAAATATTAACCTTTATTTTCGTACGCCTATCAGATATTGTCCCTTTAACCTATAAATCAGTAGATGAAACATTGATCTCTTAGCGGAGTAAGGATTAACCAAGACAAAAAAATCAATGGCTTTTCAGATCTTTACTTTCTTGGTGAATACAGTGGCGAAGTTAAGATTTTTATCCTGTCAAAAAAAGTTCTACATAAAAGCTGAATTGGGTGCATTAAAATTCTTTGCTTCAACTAATGCTTCTAGGTCAAATTTCCATACAGTGTGTGCACAAAGGCGACGACCTGTCATTAATTTAAAACACTGCCATAGGAAACACTACGTATCCTAAACGTAGATAATACGTACGCACTTTCTTGATATGTAAATCATCATAGAGTTGCATGTTCTTAAAAAACCTGAAGCTAAAAATTTTCGAAAAAAATGTGTGTTAACTAAAAGCCAACCCATGCACTTGGAGAATGATCAGCTAAAAAAACCACTGTGAACTAACCATAAGCACCACCAATACCAGAACCGCTGGCAGAACCCCCAGCGGCTCCGCCAGCTCCATATGCCACAGAGATTGTTTCACATGGTCGCACATCTACATGTAAACTTGTCAGCATCGAGAACCCGGATTTCTGTAAAGTACGAATCGATTCATTTGTATGCAACATCAAAAGTTTCAACTGGTTTCTGTGACTATATGCTACATAACAGAGCACAGAACTGAAGGAAGGAACTATTACTATAGAAGGCAATAAAAAGGAAACAAAGTATGGTCTGCTATATAGAATATATGAGCATGCAGCACATTGTTTAAGGCAAACTTTGTGTGTTAATAATATTTGTGCACTGGACATAACTTTCAAGGAAACCTTGCCGGAATGTAAGACTTAGGTGCATTCAAAGCAGCATGCGGTGATATCATAGGATTAGACAGAGGAAGAAGATTATAAAATCTACATTAGCGTGCGACCAGCGATAAGTTAGGATTAAATTCACAATTAGACTCACGGCTCTACACTTCTTCGATAAACCTTGTCATGGGTAGCTACAACCCTGGTCAAAATCTTTTGGCACGCATGCGCAGTTTTGCCATGTTCCGTACCGCGAGTAAATGAAAATAGGTCGACAAGTACCGAGCCGCAAATCAGGGCGGGAGTGTGGGTTTTGTTTGAGACTTACTATTTCTGACTTTTGAAAAATCATGTTTCAGCATTTCCAGGGTATGCACAGGGTGTGGTAGGGTTCGTTCTAGGGCGTGGCTTGGGTTTTTTAATTTTTCAGGTAATTTAGAGAACAAAGGGCGTGGAATTCGGTCTAGAGACTGTAGACAGAGGTTGCTAAACAACTGCACAAAATTTCTTGAAGTGCTTGCAATTCAAAGTGCTTTTACAAGCAAAAGTGGTAAAAAGTGCATTTTTGATTTTGGCTGAAAAAAGCCTTTTGTGCCAAATAGTTTGTCCAGGATTGTAGGCCAGCGAACATTTAAAATTCTAACCTCCATACAAGACCCTCACTACTTGGCATTTATTAGCATTCGCATAATCATTTAGCAACAGGTCATGGCAACGCAGCAGAAAGGCAAAATAGGCTCCGATGCGAAGACACTATATAAAGTATGAAGTGGGCGGTCTCGAGGGAAGGCTATCAAAATTCATGCTACAGTGACAAAATCGAATGACCTGACACTGGTATGAATTCATGCCTTGACATGGCTGCTTTGTGTAAACAACTATTTACAGAAAAAAAATCTACAAATAGAAAGGGATCCAATAAAATCAAGCTCCCAGTGTTCAAAACAAGAAAGATGAGAAGGAAGCAATTCTTCAATTTAAGAAGGCCTGCACTTGTCTGCTATATCAATCAATTCTTTATGTCAATTACTAACACAGTATATCCAGGCCTTTTCAGGAGATTTTTCTTGTGCGTGCTGTGCACGAGCTTGTTGACTCTAACTGCATAGAACCACGGTTTACTTCTTGCCTTTTGCTTAAACTGATATTTTGTATAGTTTTAAGCACTAAAAACATGTGTTGGGGTGAGTTCTTGGACAAATAACAGTAGCACGCCTAAGGCATTTTAGGTGTGTACCAGCGTACAATCGCAAGGCCATTGCACATTCAGCAATATTTTTTACGTTGCAAAAATTCAGTAGGAAATGAACTGTTAAAAATTTGAAAATTACGAGACAACTTCTCCTTCTCATCAACAGTTATTTTTAAAATACATCAAATGCCTTTTGTGTTCAGTATTAAAATTGAAACTTGGAAACAACTTTTTGTCAAACCTCAAACACAGAGCTTATAAATTAAAAGAAGATTTAATGTGGGTTGAATTAGGTTACAACATGGTTTCCAGCTAAGAATGGCCACACTTGATCTTTGACGTTGGGAAAAGGTCTGTTAAAAGTCTTGCAAAATACAAGTATCAATATGTGCTATTCAAAATAAAAACAAATTTGAAGAAAAAATAATCCCCTTCCAAAACTATTTTCAAGATAATAAATAGTTGAATTCAAAAATGAAGAAGAGCCAAGGGTTACACCTTCAAGATTTGCGCATTGGTCACTTGATGAATTCAAAATCGAGCGCAAAAGTGTCAGTTCTATTCACACAGATGGCAGTTGGGAGCGCACCAACCTGGCCAGCCTTGTCAAAATAAATTAAGCATGGGGAGAAAACAAGTTTGTGACCTGAATACTTCCACACTGCCAACAAAAACCAAGCCAACAATACTCACATATCAATTTTGGCAGTATGAACACAAAATCAAAAGGGCAACTTCACCTTCCGTACCTGAAAACCCCAAGTTTTGAATTGAAAGTAAGATGTCGGAGCTGCAGCATAGAAGAACAAGGGCCTCAGCTCCTGCAAAAAATTCCATCATCAGGCCTTTTTCCTAAGAGCAGCAAAACCTCAAACAGTAGCAGAACTATTCAGCAGTAGGTAGGCACTTCCATAAGAGCTCTATTTTACAAACTCAAATAGAAATCTGTGCTGAAAAATAAAGATCGCTGCTTCATCAATCAATCAATCGTCTTCACTCTGATGCTCCAATCAACTCCTGCAGCAGAACAGGCTTACGCTTAAGTGTAGTGCAGCATGATTCCTTGCTACGTTTACACGGGGGTTATTAATGCAACTCATCTAAATGCTTCAGGGAATACTCTTTTCGATTATTTGTAATTGATAAAATGTTAAATTAATAGCAAGTTTCAGATATCGCTAGTTAGTTTCTAGTTGAGCTTCTGCACATAAACGTGAACCAAAAGGACGATATGAGAGCAGTAGCTATTACATGTTACACCCACCTTAACTTTTTCAGATTGTTTCTCAGGCTTCCAAGACAATGCATACCTAACACAAGACTGGCCGGCTTCACAGGGCAGCCTATTTGCGACATCAAGGTTGGTTTAACTTAATATGCTGATCAACGAGCTGCGAATATATTGATTCGAAATGGAGGGAAATGCATTCACACGTTTCCTCATGATTCATGATGTGAATGAATAGGTACTCTGTGGCCAGATGATGGAGAGAGATAACATATGAATAGGCTACATGTGCTCTGATCGGATAACCAAGAATGTTTTGTTCCTAACCCAGTTCCCAAGGTGGGTTGAGATAACCATCAATTCCTTTGTCTCACATCACAAATAATATCATGGACATTCCCCGGGACATGTGTCCATTCATACAGACATCATCCGAAGTCTCACTAGTTTAATTAATTAATCCAGATTAATTAATGAAACTGAAAATCTGCTCAATCTGAGTGTGACTACGGTTGAAAAATCTGATGAATCTTCAATCTCTGATGAATCTTCAATCTCTGATGAATCCGTTCTATGAATCTAAAAGATTCATACAATCGATGTAATGAATCTGAATAAATAATGGTCTGAGTGACCGTAGCCACACTACCTATGTAAGGAACTGCACAGATTAATCAGACACAGTTTAATTAATAAATCTATCGTAGTTACACAGATTCATCACATTTAGATTATATAATGAATCTGATTCATTAATGAACCTTTGTGTGCGAATACAGCTATTCTTGACATTCTAATAGCTGTAATTGGTTTTATCAAGAAAAGGACCTCCGTGTGAAGCCAGCCACCGATTTGCAGTGAGAAGTCAGGTGTAGTTAACGTCACGAGCACAAATCAATCACTCAGTATTTCTGGTTTGAGTTTGGATCAATTTGAACTAGGATGCAGATTATCTAGACGGACTGCAGACCGCGTTGTACTTCCTGCTGAAAGTCACAGGGCCTGGTAAATAAAAATTATTATTAGTTTCCAAGATAACTACATTTGACTTCAGCATACAAGCACGGCCACCAAGACATATAACCCACCTTTTTGGTCTTCAGGCTAATGATGCTCACTTGAAAGATTCACGCAGCGCATGGCACGAATCAATAAAAATGGTTTTTGGAGGTTCTATTTTGGTCTGTGCACCTAGGTATCTGTGCAATTAGGAAGAAGTCACATACCAAGTGAGACCAAAAACATACAAACCACAAACACAAGGCAACTTTTAGTAACCTGCTATGAAGTACCTGTTCCTCCTACGGATGCTTCCACACGATCTTCCACCACTTTCATTGAGAGTATAATGTCCTCAGTGCATGGTCTCACATCCACCCGTAAGCTTGTCAGTGTCCACAGTCCTGAATTCTGTATTACAAACAATACCGGTCACATGAAAGGCTGTTTTCCGGTAACTGTACTACAGAGCAGTGTAGTCTTACACCTTCTATCTTACAGTGCAGTTATGATATCTATGAAGTGCTAGATGAAAAATTTGGTTCACAAGTGATGCATTCTCATGAATGGGCTTTGCCTCACTATTCTTTTATCTACCCAGACCACAGCCAGAATAGTGTGGCTTCCGCATTAAACTGAACTGGTAACCAGGTGTAACCCTAGAACTAATGACATTAACCCTTCCATTGCCGATGCCGACAACAGTCGGTATGGCATGGGGAGGGGATTACACTGAACTGGGACCCCTATGTGGACACCTAGGAGCATCGCGACCAATGGTTCCAATTTGAACCTGAACCAACAAAGTTAACCTCTTCAAAAACTATCTCCAAAAAGGGTCAAATTTGATGAAAAACAGCTCGTAGGCTCGGCATGGGAAGGGTTAAAACCTCAGAAAAAAACGGCGAAAAAATGATAAATTTAGGTATTTTTTAAATTCTTTTTGGATCCGATTATTATACCCGCAATGCCTTCATAAAAGTAAATCAATGAGTATTATGACCTTCAACAGGCTTATGGTAATCCGCGGAATGGAACGGAATGAGCATTCACGGAATGGTAATCTAAGGAACCTAGTCGAAATTCCATTAAAAAAATAATTGATATTGTCCCAGTAGCTTTGAAATTCAGAGATGTACTAACACATCTGTGTCTTAATTGAACTCCCAGTTTGCAGAATTTGCATAAACCAGATTTCCAATCGAGGTAACTACTGGTAGCATTCACCACGCTAACTAGTCAGGTGAATAAACACTGTTGAGAATGGGGATCATGTTTAATGTATAAAGGAGGTCGTTGGTATATCTTGATATTGATAAACAAGTAATCTGTTGAAATATGACCAAGTCATATAACAGCTCAAACGAAAGAAACTGATCATAACAGCTTCAGGATTCACACAAAATTGATTAAGTGATCACTAACTCGCTTTTGAAATAAATCTGTGGCTACATATTCAATGTCCTGGAGGACATGGGAAAGCAAATTTCTAGTCATTTTACATCCTGAGAGTGTCAGAAAACACTGCATAATGTTTGAGCTCTTTACACTCGTTCTTTTTTTCATTTCGCTCATGGAAGAAAAATTGCTCGTCTTCTTGATAACAAGAACTAACACCAGAGAATAGTTCTTAACATTCTCTCCTCTACTTATTGCTGATTTTATGTTGATTATGGGGATTCCACGTCCATTCCAGGAATTACCGTACATGCGAATCTGTTAATTCTCATTCCCTTCCGTTCCGTAGAGTATGCCATAAGCCCTTCAACATTTGTTTCTATTTCTGGGAATCTGCAAATGACATAATTTAAAATTAATGATTCTAATTTCTACACAATGAAAGAAACCAACAATAAAATCATATATTAAAATGCATGTGGAAAACCTTGGTTGGACCGCCATGTTACAGGCCTTTTTGATAAAGCAGTCTGATGCAGCATGTTCATTATCAACAAAATTGTTGCCTTTAGGGACAGGGGGCACATGCATTTAGAAACAGACGCATATAAGACATAGTACATAATTATCCAGATTATGCTGAACCTAAACAGTCATCAATAAGGCTATGATTCCTGACGACGATCATGGATACGATTAGGTCTGCTTTACTTGATCAAAATTAAGGCTCACACATGTGGTAAATAAAAGAAGGTCATAAAGAAAAGAGAACAGCGCACATTCCCAGCAGCATTTTCCTGACAGAGTCCAAAAAGTTCATACAAGTATCACTTTTCAGAGAAAAAACAAACTGCACCACCATGGCATAACGTCCTTAGCTTTCGAAAACCTTTCACAATTCAATCAAGAGCAAATAATTGAATGATAGAAATGGTTTATGAAACAAAAAGTGACCAAGGCTAATATAAGGAAAAGCAAGCCATTCGCTGGAATCACAACGCAGGATCGCTTAAGCAAATCGAAATACTTAAACAATCCAAATCTGAACAATGCGTGTGCCTATAAAGATTTATGAAAGAATCTGGCACACCAGGTAGCTTCTATCAACTACATCATTGATAGCAATCAGTTAGCTCAGATCAATGTAAACAAGCGGTCAGATTGCTTATATGGATTGCTCAGGAACAGATTGCTGCAAGAGCTATGTCTTAAAAAAGCAAGCCACTAGCCACTCAGAATGTCTAACACTTTCCTCCAATCAAATTTTCTTTTAGTCAATCTTACTCTCTTACACAAGAAATCAGTTTGAATGAACGAATACCGTAATGCTTCGATTAAACGCCCGGGGTGTTTATTAAATTTTTGGACTTTTCAGGGAGCCGTCTATTCGAGGGGGCGTTTAAAAAAGGGGGCGTCTATTACATTTGTATGAAGTTCTTCTTTTTTTCTTACTTATAAACTTTATATATCAATGAAATATACACTAGATTACATGTAAATATCATCGTAAACATCATCATTTTCATGTTTCCAAATACTTACAAGAAATAAAAGCCCCCTGGAGTAATAATGTAGTGGTGGTAGTAATTTTGCATGTTTTAATTAGTAATAATAAATGCCCCCTCTAGAGCGGCTGTCTACTCAAGGGGGGGCGTTTAATAGCCGGGGGCGTTTATTGAAAAATCTCCTGAAAAAGAAGGGGGTGTTTAATCGAAGCATTATGATAGTTTGTAGCAGTCCAAAATATCCGGATGAAATGACATTTACCATAAGAATAAACTGCCCTTAAAACTAAAACTAATCCATGGAAGACCAATGGCTTCTTCGACTTCAGCCTCGATGTTGCTAAGTACTTTTTGTGTCAGCCTTGGATGTTGCTTATTTTAGGTGTAGCTCAATTCCACAAAATCTTCTATTTCTGTTCAATTTTATAGCTTTTCACTTTGAAACTTTGAAATATCTTTTAAGTCATGTTTAATGTTATGTTCTGCCCGTTACCAAAGCATTCATTTCTCTTCGTACTATTTGTAGAAAGGAAGATGCATGAAAATCTTGGACATCTCAGGAATCTCAGGCTCAGGGTGTTGCTTACTGTTCGCCTAAATTTTCACCAGGCAGGTGGTGCTTATAAAGGTGCTGCTTATCAAAAGAAAGGCATGTATATATATATGAGTTAACTGCAGGTCCACAAAAACAACAATGAAGAAAAAATATGGGTAGTTCCACTCACAAACTATGTCAAACCACAAGGCTTTTTTACTATATACAACAAAACGTAAAGAAAACTACAAGTCTCAAACAAATGCATAAAGCAAGCGAGTATCAGGGCCATATAGTCGATTCATCAAGCTCTCAAAACACATGATTCAAGAAATACAGAGCATGTTCTACTTGCAATCCAAATTGGCCAATAGAGTTGAGTTTTATAGTAGATGCATATCTAATTCAAGCACACAGTATCTAAAAAAGTTAGGAATCACGGTTTAACTCTTCTTAAAAATATGAACTATTTTACGGATGTCCCTCTACAAAATCTTTCTGAAGTCCAGCACTAAATGTAATGCTTCACAGCAACCTAACCACGTCTGACTCAACGGAACGCCGATGATGCTAAGTGCGACAGTACTGCATGGAGCAAACACAACTACTTCCTTATGCAGCACAAAAATACATAAGAAATTCTGCAAGAAAAACATTGCGGACTTATTTGTCAGAAATTGATTTTGTGATGGAGCTTAGTTGATGGGGTGAGCTTTTTCAAAAAGATGCAGCTTTGAGTCTTTACGGTGTTTCTTTTACTGTTTCCAAGACATGTGACTCCACATATCAATGGTTTGTCGTGAATAGGATTTCCTGGGGCGGTCGGGGGCAGGCGGTTGCTCCAGGATGCCAAAACTACTTCTCACAACCCTGTACTTTCCCATCAGATTGACTTCCCCCTTCGATTGAGATTTATAACTATAGATTTTGCAGCCAGCATACAAAAATATGAAGACAATGGGAGATATCTTGAACCAATTTAACAATTTAAACAGGTACCAATGTGTAAAAAAACATAGGTTCACACATGGATGGGGTGATAGCTGGTTGCTGTACATGTCACATCCGCTATTAGTCATGCGCTGAAGTGTTCTGCACCCAATGAACCCACTCTCTGAGGATATATGAGTAGGTTAACTTATAGTACACCCTGACTTTAACATTCAAACTGCATCCAGTCAATACATACAGTAATGGAAATCTGTATACCTCCTTTTCTTTCTGGAGGGGGGAGTAATGGAACACCCCCATCTGATCCAATTCCCAATTCAAATCGCATAGTTTTCTGGTAAAAGACATTTGGGGCAGTAGCACATGGTCGAACGTCATATCTCAGACTGGTCAAAATGTTGAAACCCGATGCCTGATAGGGAACGACAGAATTCACAGAAATTATTCCTAGCAAGATCAGATTTATGAAAGATATATCCCCATTACATATTCAGAGTCCAAGAGACAACTCAATTTTTTTTTTTTTTTTTGCTATCAGTGCTTGTTTCTAAAAATTGAGTTGTCTCTTGGACTCTGAAGATCAGATTTGTTTTCACAGTAAAAGCTAGACATATTGATTTATGGTCAGAAATCTGATAATGAAGCATACATCAGTGGCATTTACTATGTGGTCCATTTGGAAGAGAGACAAAAACAATTGGCTTTCTATATGATCCATAGGGAAGGCAGACAAAAGCAATTGACTTTTCAGAGAGGCTTGATCCTTCAGGACCCAGATAAAAAAGTCCATGAACAAGTAGCTCAGACAATTCAACAGGAACTTCATATGGACGAGAAATATCAGCAGTGCTTTTCAAAGTTCTATCCAAACACACAAATACACCACAGTGTTACACCACATCTGCTTCACCAATTTTTAAACGACCATCATCAGCCACACATTGGGGACAAAAGCAACTGTACAGAGCCTTCGCAACCTTCGTAAAACACTCCAATAAAAGCTAGTAAATGCATATCTCGCTAGCCTAATAGCTTCTAAAGAAGCCTGTAGATGTACAAGATTAGTATGAAAATACATCACACAAGACATTCAGAATGACTGGATTGTTAATTATGCCGCATGACACTGGACTGCACCATGTCAACGAAATTCAATTACAAGGAATCAAAGGAGAAATATAAAATTATTTAAGGGGGTTGGAGAAAATATATATGGTATAGCAGCTGAGCCTTTGACAGGATATCACTCAAAGTATATGAGCTTTTGTGGTGAAATAAGAACTATGAAATGTCATGTTTTATTGTGATATATCAAGAGGTAAAATTTCATTTTTCACACTACTTACCACTTTGCTTCAATTTTAGGAAGTATCGCCAACTGCCAGTTGACACTCGTACAATATTATTGGTCTGGAGACCAGGTTCCTCTACCATATTAGCTGTCGTTGGAAGTCACCCAGATGGTGACATAGGTTACAAAAGCAAGAATAGGCAATGTTAGTCTGCCGTGGAATGAACACAAAAAACACTTTATACAAATGCAGAGTGTCACATAAGCATTCACAGGAGTTTCTCAATATTTTGATAGAGGAATTAAAAGTGATGGCACAGTCAACAATAAGAAACTCACCCGGAATGCGACGCATGTTACTACCATCCCCAGATCTGAGATCTATGCCCCTCTCTCCTCCAAGATGATGAGCAATTAAGTCTGGACCACCACTATTGCATGGTCGCACATCAAAACGCAGACTAGTGAGAATTTCATAGCCTGAAGTCTGAAAAAAGATCTTTTGCTTGTACTTACATAGTCCAAAGGGGCAACCATGGAATGTTAAGGGTGGCACTAGTGAGATTTGATAGTCTAGCATGTATTTCAAGCATGTCAGAAAGAGAGTACGATGCATGCATGTAAATATTTTTTCGAGAGAGCAACCAATACAGGATTTCAGAATCCAGAAAATGACAAGCCTTCCAGATACAAATGCCGTTTGATTGGTGAAAAAAATAAAGCTGAAGCAGATGCCTACAAAGCAGGTGATAATATATTGTAGAGAACGAAGAAATTATAGCTGTCATGTCATATTTACACTACACTCTTTTTGAATGCGTGTATCGCACCCAATGCCCTAAAGGTCACCATAGTTTCTATCAAGGTCCTAACCACCCCCTCTAAAATTCATACCACCCCTTTTTTCACCAGCCCACCCCCCCTTAAGTTCAATTTTCTTTGACCCCGCCCCCTCCCTCTGGTTGGCATCCCCCTTAAGAGCCAAAATTTCCCTGAC